>JAVJIF010011155.1:0-90545 GCA_038442645.1 Agave tequilana | reverse complement strand
GGCGGCGCCCGGCGTTGACGCACGTATCTGTTAAGGCTTCAGGTCCAATTCAATATTCACTAAAGAGTTTAGTGTCAAAAAGCAAAGTCCTGGAGTCTATAAAGAAATTAATAACAAATAAGGAAATTGTTTTTCTTTCAAAGATACAGAGTTGTATACATCATTCTACTTACTAAATTTGACCTTTTGTGTTATTTTCAATGGCAGCTAAAAGGAACTGAGGGAGCTACTCTCCAGGGGTATTTAAAGCTAGCCCTGCTGGCTGCTACTTGTTATATTTGCATGCAGAAGAGCCTGATTTTCCAAAGCTGCCTTGTCTAGGTATTACACCAGAGGTTTTTTTGATCTTTGCATGAAGTCAATCACCTAAAGATAGGATGCCTTGCAAGTTATGCTGTTTGTGACATAAACATTATTCAAAAGACATTAAAATCCTAATGATTATTCCCCCGCCCTATTTCATATTTTATTTTCTGTGTTTAGGTTAACCCAATATATTCTTATAACAAACATCAAAGAAAATGATCAATAATAATTTACTAGCTCCAGCGCTTCATTGTTTCAGTACAACTGAGATTATATGTAGATTTTGTGACTTCAATTCAACTTTCCAGATGATTACAGAAAGGATAGTGCACAGTAAAAGTAAGAAGGAAATTTGGTAGGCAAAATAAAACAATCTGGGCTCAAATCGGTGCATGAGCTGCTTTTGCTTTTCTCCCAGTGTCCATATGCCTAATTAAGAGGCTATGATTTAGTCTAGAGGTTAAAAATTAAAAAAACTAAAGGAAATTTACTCATTTTTCTCCTTCTACTTACTTTGATGAAAGAAGATTTTGTGCAGATGTGGATGCCTTCGTGTATACCTCTCTCTCTCTCTCTCTCTCTCTCTCTCTCTCTCTCCTCATAATCCAGGATATGAACATGGCCTTGGCTTATTGTGAGCAGGCTTGGCCAGTTGGCAAAATATCTTATCCATGATTAACAGGTAATGAGAATATAATATTATGCTTTTATGCTTTTCCTTAGTTTAGATATGACATTTTGATAGCTTGGTCGATGCAAAATGTCTAGAATGAAGAATCATCATATAACGGCTAATGTTAACTATTTCGGATTTGATGGCAGGATCTATGTCATGTATACATGCAGATGCATTTGGGATGGTGTAGGTTGATTTAATTTAATGGTAATGGTCAGTGTACTGACTGCTTCAAGGAGTTGTTATCCTGACAACTCAGTTCGTTTGAGCTCTTTATTTGTTTGATGTTTTCTTCTAGAGAAATACTTTAGAGAAGTATGAGTTACCTAGAGAATGGTAGACTTCTCCAAAGAAAGCCTCATCTTGTTTGTGATAATTTAGAGATAGCCAGCATTAGGCCTAAGGATACCTTTTGAACAGCTAAAGAATTTTATAGTATCTGGTCCCAAGGCCTTGTTTTTTTCTTCTGAAACCATCTGAGTCTCCAAAGCAACTTCCTGTTTGTTAGCAGAAAAATTGCCAGATGTATCTGGCCTATCAAATTGCGCCTCCTCTGGTGTCAACTCCTTCTCTTGCTACAATAACTAGCAACTTCAGTTTCCCAGTCTAATGTCTTGTTATTTGAGGACTCAGAGAGATGAAGCTTCTTATCCTAGGCTCAGAAGCTTTGTTGGTGTTGGTGCTGTTGTTGGATGGATGGAATTTATCAGGCAATCCATCTTCATTCTCCTCTTTCAATTTCGTTCCTTCTATCATGAAAAATTTACCGATCGTTTGCATTTATTCTTCTGTTCAGATTGTTACGACCCTATGGATCCCAATGGAAACATCACAGTGACAATCGACATACTCGAGTGGAAAGATGCTAATAGCTACATGGTCAGAATCATCTCCAACTTTTCTCCGTCTTTCGAAAATTTTAGACTTGATAAATAGTTTTGGTAACAAGTAAAAGATCTGTTACAGGCGAGGGCAACTATCCAAAATTACTACCAATACCGTCACATTGGGAAACCAGGATGGAGGCTTGGATGGACATGGGCCAGCAAAGAAGTCATTCTATCCATGGCTGGGGCCGTCGCCACCCAGCAAGGCGACTGCTCTGAATTCAAATCGTTGCCAAGTGTTCCGTATTCTTGCACAAGGGACCCAGTCATTGTCGACCAAACCCCAGATGCTGCAGGGGACAACTGGACATCCAATTGCTGCCATGGTGGAATCCTATCAGCTCGGGCCATTGACCAGGCCTGGTCATTCTCATCGTTCAATATGCGTATAGGTAATCTGAATGGCAATAGCAATGTCTTGCCGCCAACTAATCTCACGCTACTGGCTCCGGGCCTGGGCTACACCTGCAACCAGTTAGAGGACGTCCCACCTACGGTTGTCATGGTTGACGGGGGTAAAAGAGAAGAACAAGCTTTAAGTAAGACTCTTCATAATTGCCACTGTTTTCAATCTCTTGCCATGTTTTCTATTCGAACAAACATGTTCAACAAGGGTATGAGCTGGGCAAGCTATCAGCACACTGAGAAACAGCTTGGTTTAGCTTAATGAATTCTAGAATAGTACGCACCGAAGGAAAATGGTTAGGCAAGAAGTGCGTTCGCCGCGTCAGTGTGTTCGCCTCGTGTCTGACATGACTTCATGATAGAAGTCTCTGTACTTTGCAAATTACATCTTTGCTTTCCTTTCTACTTTATGAACTAAAAATAGAGCAATTACTCAAAATGCCACTGCTTTATATAAACTAGCATGCTTCTCTGTATAACCATTTAGAGCATAATATTTTTAAGCTTAATATTAGTTTTATTTGTCCCACAACAAACTTGAGCTCAATCTGCTTGAACAATTTTGAAATCATGATTGGAAATGTCTTGCTAGAATCTGACTCCCGTTTCGGCAAAGCTTACTCTGGATTTAGAAAATTTCGATCCAACTCCTGCTGGAGTGACTAACACTAGAACATTAATCATCAACAGGGACATGGAAATCGGCATGCACATACTCTCCCTTCGTGGCAAACAACACGCCAACCTGCTGCGTCTCACTATCGGCCTTCTATAATCCTGAGATCACGCCATGTCCGGTTTGTAGCTGCAGATGTCGAGACAACACGTGTGCTAGGTGCATCTTCCTATCAAAAGCAAGTTCATAGTCCATACCATCATATGCTATTAAATAGTTGAAGTAAACATTTGAACTTGGGTGCAGAGGGAGAATGGAGAGATTGTCGACAGGTGGTGCTTGGGAAAATTCTGACAGTGTTAACATGGTCAGGTGCACTGATCATATGTGCCCAGTTCAGGTCCATTGGCATGTGAAGACAAATTACAGAGATAAGTGGAGGTGAAGGTGACAGTTTCCAGTTATCGCTACGGATACAACTATTCTGACTGGAATTTGGTGGCTCAGCATCCTGGCTTGAAGCAACCATTTCGGACCTACAGCTTCAATTCCACCAGACTCACCACTATGGGAAACATGGGTAATTCTTCCAAAGTTTTCGGTTGTTCTTCTACACTGTCTAGTTAAGCAACAAGTTCAGTTTTTCTCTTTTGTTCAAATACTTTTGGGGACTCGAATTTCAGTGCATTTTGATGAGATTTGATTCTCAGGCTATCCTCCTAAAGTCTTTCCTAATTCCTTCATACTTATTACTATTTTTACAAAATTTCGTGTTGGATGCAACCCACCTTGTCACAGAGAGAGAGAGAGAGAGAGAGAGAGAGAGAGTAAAGGCTTTCCCAGTTCCTATGTCAGATGGAACATGCCTGTTAGAGTTGGAAATGGCTTACCTAGATTGAGGTAGCCTCTACTTTATATAGATGAAGAATGTCAAATTATAAGAATACTCTTTCATATTACATACTTTAATTATCCTCAAACTAAAATATACATATCAATTATGCCTAGCTTGTTACAAAGACTAGAAAAATATCTCCTAAACAAAACTTTCCTAAATAAAAAAGAAAAAACTAAGAAATAAATAAATATCGAAATAGTTGAAAACAAATAATGAGTCATTAATGTTGATGCCAAAGTTTCAAACCAAAACAAATCGAATCTGAGTTGAATCATACACTTACGCAAAGATTGCACGCGAAAAGTCAAAAAATCATCTTTCTTGGATAGGGTTAAAATTTTAGAGATTTCAAAACTCAGTAGGAGAAGATGTTTTGAGAAATTCTCGAATTCAGTAGCAGAGGAGGTTTTTTGAGTTCCTCAAACTCAAACAAGAGTATTTGGGAGATCCTCAGCAAAATTGTCAGATCCAATTAGAATTAGATCAAAAAAACACATCAATGCATCCAAAATGCAAATGCCCAAAAACATGAAAATCAACTCTTAAATCATCAAATTTAGATTTTGATACACCAAGATATGATCAAAACAATTTTAGTCTTATAATAATAGGAATTCAGACTGACCGGACTACTCATCGTGAACAGTTTTACCGTGATATTGTTCATGTGAGAAGTAACTTTTTTAAAATTAGATTTGAATTCAGGGAATTCAGATCAAATTAGATCTGCATAAAAGAAAAAGGAAAATGAAGATGGAGAAGCTATCGATGATGATGCATGTGATGGAGGCAATGTTAGAAGTTTATGGATGTGATGGAGTAGGAGGTGATTGAGGAGAGATCTCATCGCAATTAGAGTTGGGAAATAGATGACTTAACTCTAAATTGAGATAGCTTCCTCTTTATATAGATGAAAAGTAAAGACAGAATATAAGAATACCTTTTTTTGTTACATACTCTAATCTCGTGTCACACGACTTGAACACGGGGGAGCGCTAGCGGCTCTCACACTTTTTTCTTATCCCCACAATAATCTAAACCATTGTCATGGTTTCTTTTCTTTTTAACATGTCAAAGCTATGATAGATGTGTGTGTGCACGCGCATGCATCCATAATATGTTTTTTTTTTTATCCCCATAATCATCTAAACCTTTGCTTATTTTCTTTTAACTATGTCAAATCTATGATATGTGAACAAATAGGTGTTAAGGGTGATGCCTTTCCCCTACAATCAACTAAAACCCTTGCCATGTTACTTTTCTTTTTCAACCATGTTAAAGTAGTAATAGGTAAACAAGTAGTGTTAAAGAGAGCTTATTGCTCCTTTAATTATCAGACCACTTATATACATGCAATATAATGATACATAACACATGCATACATATCAAACACGTGTGTGTGTGTCTCTCCTTCTCCAAAAATTTAAAAATTTCCATGTTGGAGCCACAAAGACTTTACCTTAACACTGTGTCTAGTTAACACTACTTGCAACTAGCTATGAGTTGTGCATCTGTATGTATTCCTCAAAATTCTACCACTCGGGGAAAAGGTTGCAATATTCTACTTCTACAGGAAATAATTGGCATCATTTGAAGTTATGCAGGTGACGCAGCCATCTTCTGGGGTTTGGAGTACTACGACACAGAGCTTCCAGAGGCAGGCGATGAGGGGCCGAGTTATGTGACAACTGACATTCTTATTGACAAGGATGATTCATTTACGCTAACAAATGGGGGTGCGTTCCCTCGAAGGCTTGAGTTTAATGGTGACCTCTGCGAAATGCCAATGCCGGATCACTTCCCTCGGCTACCCAACGCTAGCTCTCGTCCCCTCGGTTCTCACTACTTCCTCTTGTTTCTACTGTCCTTAATTCTCTTAAGTCATTGATTCGAAGTTAAAATAAAACATTACATAAACTTAACACTCTTGATGCTTTTCTTAGTTTTATGCAAGTGTTTTTGCTTGCTTACATGTAATAGTTTTTTTCTTTTGATGCACACATGTAATAAATATTTGATTGCTGTGTTGTGCAAACCTTTGACCTGTTTGTTGAGAACTTGGGGAATCACTGTTCTCCTGTTGTATTCAAAAATATTTGGTGACATAGTTTGAGGTGGAGTTCCCAGTGCTTGTACGCTAATAATGAATTATACCATCTTTTTTCTTTGAGAAAAATGTTATGATTTTTTGCTTTCTTGTTTTCACGAAGATAAATGGAATGTTTCATTCAAATTCGAAAGGAAGCTAACATGTAACAAATAGGAATAATTTGTACTTCTTTTTGTTGTTTTGAGCTGAATAGTCCACATGTTTCTCAGTATGGGTTTATGTGTGTTCTCAAAACATAAACATAAAATGGTTGTTTTTTTTTGTTTTTTTTTTTTTACAACACTCAATTTTGAGTAACACTGGCAATTTCTCACAATAATTTTTTTAAACAAGAAGAAATCTTTCAACTCTTGATTTATATGAGACAAAGAAATTGAATTTTACCAGGACAATAAGATATAAAGGAAACAAGAACAAACAAGAAGGAGAGGAGAAATTGAAATTAACTGTAACAATGACAAATGCATTGAAGCATGCTGCCTTGTGCCCCTCTACAGTACACGTGCTACACGTTTGTAAAGAAATATAAAATTACAGGTAGAAAGGTTTTTAAGAAAAACAAATCATTTATATTACTGTTATTATTATAAAAAGTACCCTTTGAAATATTCTAAAAAGATCATTTGTCTTGAAAAATTAACTATTTAATTTGAATTTTTTTAGTGATAATCACGAATATTTTAGTAATTTTAGATTTACGTAAATGAAAAAATATAGTTTTCGAATATATTTCTTCTTTCAGTCTATCAGCAGTTCAAGTTCATAATTTTCTTTATATAAATCAATATCCTTAATAGAAAAAAATTGTCTGTGTAACTTTTTTCCATTGTACCTACAATTATATGATTAATTGATTTCTATAATAAAAATATAATAATGTAAAATATAAATCACAATCTGACGTGACTTATTGCATGATAGGTATAAAAATTATCGTTTAAAAATATATTAAACATTACTCATCTTGAATCATTGGATAATTACATTTGTATATGATATAGTTACGTGTTGCTATAATGAAAGTTCAAACAAAATTTGTTCTTGAAAATAAGATATAAAAAATAATACTTTTGACAATTCTAATTCAAGTATTTCAATTAGCGCTTTGGTTATAGCTTTTTCTGTATTTCCAATAGATTTTCTTTGCAAATAAGAGATTTTATTTTCTTATTATCATCTAATAGCCTACAAAAAGAAAATATGTCTTATATTTGACAATATTGTAAATAAAATCTACTTTTAATATGTACCATGATTTGATATTTTCGTTTTCTTTTACTTTGACTTGAAAATAATCTTTATTGTCTTTATAAATGGCAGACACAATCCTATAAAATAAATTTAAGCAGTGTAATTTATAAATAATCAGTATTTCTGGAGTTATAAATTTGATATAAACATGGTTTAATCTTATCTTTGTATCTCTTCAAAGAATGAGCCTATAATGTATTAGATTTCATTGTGGAAGTTGGAAGCAATAATTTACACAACAAATAGTATGTAGAGGAAGCAGGAGGCAGCGAGGAAGAACTGGCAATATCTATCAAGAATCGCTACCCAGCAAATTTTTTTGCATTGAAGCACTTCTTGATGTAAATGGTCTCGCAAAAAAACTGCGGAATCAACAGAACACACACAAAGAAAAAGGGAGGAAAGAACTCCCAGTACCTCCTTCAGAAGTTAAACGGGCAGAAGCGGGCGTCGTTTAAATCAGACCTCCATTTCGGTACAAGATATACCATGGTTATGTATGTATCGGAATATGGCAAAGATTATGAATAATATACAGCAACAGAGCCAGGTCTTCCTTCCCCTTCACACACTCTTCTATCTCCGTGTACGTCATTAATGGTCTCTTCAACATCTACAATTTCTGAGGATTCCGGACGCCAGATGGACTGGGGAGATTGTGAGAGCCCATGCTTGCAGTTCTTAGGAGCCTGCGGAATTCTGACAAGCTTATCTTCCCATCCTTGTCGATATCCGCCTCCTCTAACAACGGGTCAATCGAGCCCTTTAACCCAGTATGCTGCAGAGAACAGAGAAAAAGCCTAGTAAAACTTGTTCCAGCACAATTATTTTAATTTAATTTTTTTTTTATTAATTTCATGTTTAAGCTGTAGTAAACAACACTAAAAAGACTAACCAAGCTTTGATCAAGATTATACATATATACAAGTATGTATGCATGTGTATGTCTATATGAATGTATGACTACATACATGCATATGCTCATAAACACATACATAAACATGTGTGTGCACATTTCAAGCGCACATGTAAACACACGCGCGCACATGTAAACACACACACACAGAGAGAGAGAGAGAGAGAGAGAGAGAGACTTGTCGATTCAAACACAGATAATTAGACCATCCAAATAAATGATTCATTAAGTTCATGATCACCACTCCATAAATGTTGGCGGATAGAAACACGTCCAGTTAATGTAAGGTTTGAGGAGTCGGTTTCCATTTTGGCCCGTCATCTAAGAGAGGTATTGGTTGGTTCCACAAGGTCTCCAGAGTTTCAGATTTGAAATTGCTTTTGGTTTACGGGAGTAAAATTTTTTTAAAATGTAAAAGCCTCATAATATAAGGAAAAGTTGTATTTCATTTGAGAAAATGTGAAAAAGTCCAAAACATTTGTAGTGGTCGATTTCCGACCCCTCGAGATCACGACACTCGTCCATCCAGCCATTGGGCAATCACGCGACACGTGTCTGTTTCTAGAATCTCCAGAGAAGAGTTCTAATCTCATCCAAACTCCAAGAAGTTCAAGTGGTTATGGGATAGAGATAGTCGGTTACAAGTACCCCTATCTCTAGGCCATATCTTCATTTGAACCGGCGGTTACTGCTCAAGAACAGATCAATCACATTGGCTGGACAAAGACAAAAATGTGCTCTACCAATTCAAATCAGGATGTTTGACTCCAAACACCTCAATGATAAGAGGTTAAGATCAGATTGATGTTCAGTTAAAAGAGAACTCTGCAATCTTATCCAAAGACACTCGCTTGTATAAATATGAAACCCCTCCAACGAGAGGGAAAACGATCAATCAACCCAGAAAACCCTAAAACAACAATCATCATTGTAATCTTCTCTGAATTATAGTGGAACTCTCTCTTTCTCGTGGTTTTTTCCTTTCAGATTTTCATATAAATATGTGTATTTGCTTTGCTTTGATCTCTTATATTCATTCATTAATCTCTACAATTTAGTGTGTGGACAACTGTCCGGGAATTATCCACAGCATTTGATGCTTTCGTTGAGAGCTTTTTTGAGTCCAAACTCGAAAATCTCTCCCACATCCTAAAACCTTACCCCTCCTCAAAACAGCCTTGCGCTGCAAACATGGCTCCACCAAGGAAGAACGTCTCTCAGGCTCTAGCCGCTGCCCCTGCCTCTTCGAGAGGAAAAGAGAAAGTTGTTGAAGTCACTGAGCCTGCAGTCGTCACCCCAACCTATCTGACGTTTTCGTCACCGACGATGAAGATTCACAATATTCTTCCGCCGCGTAACAGAGGGTGCTTATGACCGTGCCCGAACCCCGACACACCAACAAGCAACTCCTCCAGATGCCTTCCAGCCTGCAGAAGTAGCTGGAAGAGCAGCAAACGGAGATGGGTCGACTCCTTGAGACGGCTGCCCTTGAAAAAGGCACAGCGAGTTGTTTCCAGACCAGACTCCTCAAGCAAGTCGACATACTGCGAAAATCGTAATGTCCCGAACTGTAGAATAAAGAGCTTGGACGAAGTCACGCAAACCACTGACAATTTGAGACGCAACAGGCCACAGACTGGCAATGATGACGAGCGCTCGAGAACTCAGAGCATCCCCGCAGCCCGAAATTCTCTCGCATTGAGGACATTGCGGGTCTGATTCAAAAGCGGCTCAACCAAGTGAACTAACAATATCCGAAAGGAATGGAGCATAGCACGCTGAGGCCTTCAACTCACCACTGTCAGAAGAAATCACCACGCTCAGATTCCCGAGAAATTTGTGATGCCCTCCTTTGACTGCTACTCGGGAGTGTCCGACTCCCTCTTCATCTCCGCCAGTTCCAAGACAAAATGGTGGTCCACGCTCATGACGACCTTCTCTGTCGGGCGTTCCCTTCCAGTTTTATGGGTGCCGCCTACCATCGGTTCTCCTCACTCCCGAAGAACTCGCTTCGGAGTTTCGATGATATAACTGACGCCTTCTACAATCCAGTTCGCTTCTCGGAGAGAGTTCCCGAGGAACAACAACCATCTCCTCACGGTTAGGATGAAACTAGGGGAAAGCCTGAAGAGCTACATCAACTATTTCCAGAGTGGTATACAACTACAATGAAAATGTAGCCGTCGTTGCATTCATCAGGGGTTACAAGTCACCCACTCGTTTTGCAAGCATCTGGTGAAGAACGATGTCACTAAGATGAGGGAAATTTTCGTCCGAGCGCAAAAATACATGCAAATCGAAGCGGCGACTCGGGGTGCAACCAATCGCCCCCTAAATAAGGATCTAAGGGCAAGAAGCCGAGGCAATAGTTCCACCCAAGGAAGAATCCAAACCATAACTCTGCCGCTGTCCATAAACCACCCAGACACGCGCACGAGTCGAACAAGGATGACATTACAGAGCCCGACCTTATTCCATTCAGGATTCTCGTTGACCATATGTTTAACGCCATCAAAGACCAGCCTTAGGTCAGGCGCCCGAGTCGACCGCTCCAGCAGAACCCGAAGGAACCGGATTCAGAGAGTACTGCGTCTTTCATGACGGGATGGGCCATCTCACCATCGATTGTCGGTCCTTCTGACATCTCCAGGATCTGGTTAATCATAGATATCTCAGAGAGTTAATCCTCAACCCTGAACACCCTCGGATAGTAAATTGCAAAGGAAACTCCCACTACAAGACGATCAGGCAGGCAACACCCTCATCTAGTACAAGAAGGTGAACGTCATCTTCGACACCTCCCCGATAGACAACACCACAACAAAAAGAATGGCCATTTATGTCAAGCCCGGAGGGACAACTACCCGGAAATACTGACACGCCCACCTTCACTACTGGGCAAGCCAATCTCTTTCTCGAAGGCTGACGCCTAAGTCGTGCACTTCCCGCAAAACAACGCTTTGATCATGACAATGCACATCGGTTGTTACCGAGTGTCAAAGATCTTGATCGATGAGGGAGTAGCGTCAGCATTCTGTGCGGACGCACCTTAGATCGGATGGAGGACACTCCCGAGTTGGCTCGAAAGATGATCCTCCCTCAGACCCAGTCTCTTCTCTATAGGGGTTGTTTGGTTAGGGGTGGAAGTGAGAAAGTGAGGAAGTAGTAATAGTTCCCTTTGGAACTTGAGAAGGTTAGTAAGTTATTCAGTGTTTGAATGTTGTTGGGAAATGTGGTTTGAAAAATGTTGTCTTTTCCGGTGTTTGGATGGTAATATGGAAGTGGAAGTGAAAAAATTGACCACAAAGTTGACCGTAAATTAATATTAAAATAAAAATTAATTAAAAAATTAAAATTAGACTGTAATTAGAATACAAATGAGATTTGCATGATCACAAAATTAACTGTTTTGAGTTACAACTTAATACAAATGAGATTTACATGATCACAAAATTAACTGTAGCACACTGGAAGTGAAAATGGTTGTGTAAAAGGGAAAAGAGAAAAGGAAAAGGGTTTTTCTCATTTTCCTTGTCCGGTGTTTACATAGATAGGGAAGTGAGAAATGACATTTCCCCATTTCCTTACTTCTGCCCCACTTGAAACCAAACAGCCCCATAGATTTTACGGAAGCGACGCGCGCTCACCCGGAACAGTCACATTCCCGGTCCGAACGGATCCATACAACATTGTCACAGAGTTCTGCGTCGTTGACGTCAAATCTTCCTACAACGCTATCCTCAGAAGGCCATGAATTCATATGATGAGAGCTGTCCCATCCACCCATCATCGACTTCTAAAGTACCCACACCGTCAGGAATGGCTGACATAAGGGGTGATCAGAACCATAGCTGCAGTAGTCCAGAAGAAGTCCGGCTGGATGACAGACCTCCAGAGTAGTTTCTGACAAAGATCCCTCTGTGAATAAGCAAAAGAGGATAGCTGACCAATATCAATTACAGAACAACGAAAGCCAAGACTCTGACTTCCCTGCCGAGTCGAGGGATCCAGACCCCGACTCATCCATCAAGACGGGAGACCCAAACAGCAAGACCAAGGAAGAACCCGAGTCATTTCTTATAGATCCACATCATTCAGAGCGGGTCCTCCGAATCGGCTCAAAGTTATATCCTTACGAGAAGGCCTTGTTCAAAAAGCTATTGTCAGACAATGTAAGATGTATTCGGGTGGACTCCCACGGATATGCCTGGAATTGATCCCGGTATTATCTGCCACAAGCTTTCCGTCAAGGTGGACGCCAAGCCAGTAACGCAGAAACCAAGGAGAATGAATAAGGAACGGAATCGTGACATCAACGATGAAGTTGACCGCCTACTACAGGCTAGCTTCATCCGAGAGACATTCTACCCCGACTGGCTCTCCAATCCCATCCTCGTGAAGAGGAATAGCAAGTGGAGGATCTACACCGACTTCACAAATCTTAATGAAGCTTGCAAAAAGTATAGCTTCCCCCTCCTGAGGATCGATCAGCTGGTAGAGGCAACGATGGGTCAAGAACTTCTCAGCTCCATGGACGCTTACTCCGGGTACAACTAGATCAAGATGCACCCATCAGATGAAGACAAGAATGCTTTTACTAATGGTTGGCAAATTTATTGCTACAAGGTGTGCCCTTCGGGCTCAAACGCCGGGGCCACCTTCCAGCACATGGTTGACAAGGTCTTCAAGTACCTGATCAGAGGAGCGCACAATAGAAGTGTATGTTAATGACATGGTGGTGAAAAGTGTCATGCGCATGGATCACCTCCCAACGTTTGGGCGAAGCTTTCGACCTCGTGCGTAAGTGCAATGTGAAGCTTAACCCCAAAAAGTGCACATTCGGGGTTGTTTTCGGGAAGTTTTTAAGATATTAACCGGGTCATCAAGGCTAGCCCTGGCAAAATATCCGGCATCTAAAACATGAAGTCGCCCACATATGTGAAAAAGGTCCAAATATTAAACGGACGTCTCGTAGCTCTGAACCGATTCATTAGCTGATTCACAGACAAGTGCCATCATCAGAAAAGTCTCTTCATCAACAATTCTGAAAATGAGCGACTTGTCCGTGGATCAGCTGATGAATCGGTTCAGAGTGTGAATTCAACATTTGGACTTCTTTCACACATGCTGACGACTTTATGTTTAAGATGGCGAATATTTGGTCAGGGTCGGCCTTGATGCCACATTGAGTGACCAGATGCCCTAAATCTCAGAAACAACTCCGATGTGCACTTCTCGGGGTTGAGCTTCACCTTACACTTCCGCACGAGGTTGAAAGCTTCGCCCAAATGTTGGAGATGATCCTTGTGCAGGACATTTTTCACCAACATGTCATCAATGTACACTTCCATTGTGCTCCCGAATAGATCCTTGAAGACCTTGTCAACCACGCGCTGGAAGGTGGCCTCGGCATTTTTGAGCCCGAAGGGCATCAGCTTGTAGTAATAAATTTCCCGACCAATAATAAAAGCAATCTTGTTTTCATCTGGTGGGTGTATCTTGATCTGGTTGTACCCGAAGTAGGCCTTCATGAAGCTGAGAAGTTCATGGCCCGTCATTGCCTCTACGAGCTGATCGATCCTCGAGAGGAAGTTATCCTTTGGGCAAACTTCATTGAGGTTAGTGAAGTCGATGCAGATCCTCCACTTGCCATTCTTCTTCATGAGGACGAGATTTGAGAGCCAATCGGGATAGAATGTCTCTCTGATGAAGCCAGCCTGTAGTAAGCGATCAACTTCATCGTTGATGGCACGACTTTGTTCCTCATTCATTCTCCTTGACTTTTGCTTTACTGGCTTGACATCCGCCTTGATGGAGAGCTAGTGACAGATAATACCAGGAATAATTTCAGGCATATCTGTGGGAGTCCACGCGAATACATCCAAATTGTCCGACAAGATCTTTTTGAACAAGGCCTTCTCGTGAGGATGCAGCTTTGAGCCGATTCAAAGGACCCGATCTGAATGATGTGGATCTATAAGAAACGACACGGGTTCCTCCTCGGTCTTGTTGTCTGGGTCTCCCATCTCGATGAGTGAGTCGGGGTCTGGATCCTTCAACTCAGCATGGAAGTTGAAGTCTTCGCTTTCATCATTCTGTAATTGCTATTTGTCAGGATCTTCTTTTGCTTCTTATCCATAGGAGAATCTTTGTCAGAAATTGCTCGGGAGATCTTTGTCACATCCAGTCGGACTTCTTCGGTTACTGCAGTTATGGTTTTGGCCATCGCCTAGCCACCCCTTATGTTGGCTATTCCTGACGATGTGGGGTACTTCAAAAGTTAATGATGGGTGGACTGGACAGCTCTCATCATATGAATTCATGGCCTCCCGAGGATAGCGTTGTAGGAAGATTCGACATCAAGGACGCAGAACTCTGTGAGAACGTTGTATAGATCCGCTCAGATCGTAACGTGACTATTCCGGGTGAGTGCGCCTTGCTTCCGTCAAATCCATAAAGTGATTGGGTCTGAAGGAGGATCATCTTTCGAGCCAACTCGGGAGTGTCCTCCATCCAATCTAAGGCGTGACTGTACAGAATTTTGACACTACTCCCCCATTGACCAAGATCTTTAACACTAGGCAACAACCGATATGCACTATCACGACCAAAGCGTCGTTGTGCAAGAAGTGCACAGCGTAGGCGTCGGCCTCCGAGAAGAAGATTGGCCTGCCCAGTGGTGAAGGTGGGTGTGTCAGTATTGCCGGGTAGTTATCCCTCCAGGCTTCATTGACATAAATGGTCCTTTGCTTTGCTGTAGTGCCCTCTATCGGGGAGGTGTCGAAGATGGCATTCACCTTCTTGTACTGGATGAAGACGTTGCCTGCCTGATCATCTTGTGGTGGGAGTTTCACTTTAATCTCCAAGGGTTGTCCAGAGTTGACGATGAACTCTCTGAGATGTCCCTGATTAACCAGATCCTAGAGGCGTCATCGGAGGGACTGATAGTCGACAGTGAGATGGCACATCCTGTCATGGAAAGCGCAATACTCTTGGATCTGGGTCCCTTTGGGTTCTGCGGGAGTGGTCAACTCGGGCGCCTGATCAAGGCTGGTCTTTGATGGTGTTAAACACATGGTCGACAAGAATCCTGAATGGAATAAGGTCAGGCTGTGCAACGCCGTCCTTGTTCGACTCGTGCACGTATCTGAGTGGAGGGAGTTGTGGTTTGGATTCTTCCTCGGGGGTACTGATGCTTCGAATTTTAACCCTCGGATCCTTGTTTAGGGGGGGGCATTGGTCGCACCCCGAGTCACCTCTTCGATCTGCATGTACTTTTGCGCCCGGATAAAAATGTCCCTCATCTTGGTGACATCATTCTTCGCCACATGCTTGTAGAACGAGTGGGTGACTTGCAAGCCACTGACCCTGTTTTAAATATCAGCCGATACGGCGAGATATCGTCCGATATCTCCTTTTTTGTCTGCTGCCGATACGATATGGGGAAATCGTTCGCCATATCGTTTGCAGCAAAAAACGGCCGATATTTGAAATATCGGCCGAGAAATTGCTCGATATTGGTCGATAAATCGTCCGATATATCACCCGATATGAAATAACTTATTTATTGCACGACTGCGTGCAAATGTACATTGTTTTTTACCGTCTCTGCAAGCATATTACATCATTTTTATTAGGTAGATGATTTGTATGACTCTAAACCAACTCTTAATTATCAATATTTCATTATATATAGTGTCCAATATGAACGCGTAACCCGATATCTCTCCCGATATCCGATATCTGATATGAAAAACCCCCATTCGATACGATTCTGATATCCGATATTTAGAACCTTGCCCACTGATGAATGCAACACGGTTACGTCTCCATTGCAGTTGTATACCAGATTCTGGCTCTGAAAATAGTTGATGTAGCTCTTCAGGCTCTCCCCTGATCTCATCCTAACTATGAGGATATAATTGATGTTCCTCTAGAACTATCTCCGAGAAACGAACTGATTGTAAAAGGTGTCAGTTACATCATCGAAGTGAGTTCTTTGAAAGTGAGTAGAACCAATGGTAGGCGGCACCCTTGAAACTGAAAGGGAATGCCCGACAGAGAAGATCGTCATGAGTGTGGACCACCATTTTGTCTTAGAACTGACAGAGATGAAGAAAGGGGTCGGATGCTCCCTAGTAATAGTCGAAGGAGGGCACGAGAATCGGAGCGTGGTGATTTCCTCCGACAGTGGTGAGTCGGAGGGTCTTAGCCCCCTATGCTCCATTCCTTTCGGAGATTATTGGCTCGCTTGGTTGAGCCGTTTTTGAATCAGATCCGCAATGTCCTCAATGCGATGAAACTTTGGGTTGCAAGTATGCTTTGAGTTCTCGGAACGCTCGTCATCCTTGCGAGTCTCTAACCTGCTGCGCTTCAAGCTGCCAGCGGTTCGAGCGACTTCCCTGTCACGCTATGACGACAGAGGAGTCTGAGCTCTTTCTTCTGCAATCCAAGGAGACTGTGATTTCCGCAGTACGTCGACTTGCTTGAGGAGTCTAATCTGGACACGAGTCGCTGCGTCTTTTTCAAGGACAGCTGCCTCGCAGAGTTGACCCATCTCCATTTGCTGCTCTTTCGACTGCTTCTATAGGCTAAAAAGCATCTGGAGGAGTTGCTCGTTGGTGTGTAGGGGTTCGGGCATAGCCGTAAGCACTCTCTGTGGCGAGGCAAAAGAAAATTGAGAATCTTCGAAAGAAAATTGAAAATTGAGGCAAAAGAAAATTGAGAATCATGAACGTCGGATAGGTTGGGTTGACAACTTGCAGGCTCGGCGACTTCAATAGCTTTCCCATTTTCTTTCAAAGGGGCAGGGGCAACGGCTGGAGCCTGGGAGACATTTTTCCTTGGTGGAGCTATGTCCGCAGCGCAAGGATATTTTGAGGGGTTAGATTTTGGAAGTGGGAGAGATCTTCAAGTATGGACTCAAAAAAGCTCTCAACGAAAGCAACAAATGTTGTGGGTAATTCCCGGGAGAGTTATTCACGCACCAAATTGTAGAGTTTGATGAATGAATCTAAGAGATCAAACTAGAGCAAACGCACAGATTTACGTGAAAACTCAAAACGAAATTCAGAGAAGATTACAATGGTGATTCCTTGATCTCACGTGCTAGGGTTGCTGAGGCTGATTGATCGTCCCCCTCTCGTTGGAGGGTCTCATTATTTATACAAGTGGGTATTTTTGAATAGGATTACAGAGTTCTCTTTTAACTGAAGCTCTATCCGATCTTAATTGCTTATCTTGGAGGTGGTTGAAGCCAAACATCCTGATTTGAATTCGAGAGCGCATATTTGTCTTTATCCAGTGGTCTCCATTCAGTTGCTAATGTGATCGATCCGCCCCCGAGCAGTATCTGTCGGGTTCAAATGAAAATTTGGCCTGATGATATGGGTACTTGTAACTAACTCTATCTCTATCCAATAAACACTTGAACTGCTCGGAGTTTGTATGAGATTAGAACTCTTCTCTGGAGATTCTAGAAACGGCCACATGTCGCGTGATTGCCGAAGGGCTGGATGGACGCGTGTCGTGATCTTGAGGGGGTCGAAAATCGACCACTACACACTCCATAAGTTAAACAGGTTAATTTTGAAACCCGGTCCATCTAACATAACGATTGGTATATTGGTTTACAAACCAAACCTAATTCCTTGGAGCACAGATATGGATATGAACCATAGATACAATACAATATAACACAACACAACACAAACACAGCGGCATGGTGACATGGCAAACCCTCAAAAGTAATACACAGTGACAGAACAACATGATTATATATGTGTATCTATGTTCCTATTTATAATGAACATCAAAACCTCTAGGAATTAAACATTTTCATTAAAAGTGGAAAAGAAAAACAAAATGGGATCTCAATGATTTAGATCGATAGCTTCTAATCAAATCAGGAAATCAGGCAAAGGAATTTAAAGTCCAAACTAATACCTGACCTACAAGCTTATCTACGAGCTTATTGAAGCCTCTCATGTTTGTGAGGTGTTTAAATTGTACTAAAATGGTATCTCATGTATATTAGAAAGTCTTTTATATGCTTAAGCAACATATGGTTACAAGGGGTTAATTTTCTTAATCTGATAAGGCTCTGATGCAGAATTTTTTTTGTTTTAACTAAATCTGACACGGCTCTAAATCTCTGATATGCTAACATATGTCGTCAAGTGTCGGTGTTAAACAAGGACCACACTTTCAAGTGTGTTTTCGTAGCCTAATTCAATATGGCTTTGCCCTTTATTCCTTCCCCATTTCAATCCCTAACCATCAAGACACACAATGAAACAATGGCTTGGCAGGGGAATCAAGGAAGAAGCAATTTGGTGGAGAAACATGCATATGCACTCCCCTAGGTGTCCTTCCCTCCAACTTGTAGATGTTTAGCTCCAACTCTATGTTTTAATCCAGGCCTATAATTTCCTCTTTAATTCTAAAGATAAGTTGGATTTGCTGGATTACACACATATCCGCTAGAATGTAAATTTGTGTTCTTTTCAGGTCCTAGGAACACTTTTGACTGGGGCGAAATTTTGAGGTTTCTTTCAGATCGATCCCTGTTGAAACCAATATGAAAGGTACAAATGAGATGTGTCCGCCAAAACCAAGAGATTGCAGCCGAAACTGTCTTCCTTTGTTTGACGATCGCTAACCCATTGATCAAGTGCTTGCAAAAACTATATGGGTTTTCAGTAGCATATATAATATAAATGATATGGGTATCTATTGGCATTTAGATAAAACATAATTACTTCCTCTATGTAATATATCCATCTGAAACAATAAATGGTATTTATGGTAATTCAGGAAGGAGAAATTCAGAGAGATTATGTATTGGTCAAGTAAATGGTATCTGTGGTAAACTAAAAGGAGCCTTGTAAGACATGGACATGTAAAAATGGGAAATGGTATCATTTAAAGTTTTTTTAACGGTAACATACACATAAAAGAAAAGGTACCATTCTAAGTTCCTCTGGGGTGATATATCCATCTCCATCCACATCGAACTTGTTGAATGCAGCTTGGGATCGTGAATTCCACTTTTGATTGTCATGCTCCTCCAACTGACGTACATGTAAGGTTGCGGCAACAAACTCAGAGAAATCCACCAGTCCATCCGTGTTGCTGTCAATCTGTTCAGAGATTTTGTAAAAATTCTAATTTAGTATGGGATAACTTCAGAAGAAGTATAGAGACATTGCATAGAAAACATGTAATGAAGAAGCAAAGCAATAAAATTGGAATGATCGCTGCAAGGCATAGACTTATCAGTTATCACATAGAAAAACACCTCTGGCACTTGTATTGGTACGTATTCATAATTGTTTCACCTTTCTTTTCAAGTGGTAATGCAATAAATTTCTTGAAACGCATGAAAACAAAAAAGATTTCATGTATACAAGGCTCAGTCCTTTTATATAACCATTATATTATTGGGTACAAGTTTTTGCAGCTCTACTTCAGGTCATAGATCTTACAGCTAAATGCTGCAGATTATGTATCAATTTCTGGGTGACTAAATCACATCATTGCACATGCCAGCAATAATATTTCGGTTACTATTCAGAGGTATAGAAACCGCACGCGCGCGCGCTTTCAGCGGTATAGTGAACACACAGACACACACACATATTCAGTGGTATAGAAGACTTTTGTGCACATGCACACATGTGAATACAGAAAAATATAGAAATGGGTAAGTGGAAAAGGATGATGTCTTACAGCTTGAAGAATCTCTAGAACACGTGAATCTTTCATTCTCCAAGGAATATCTTTCGCAAGAGCCTGTACAGAAGGTCAGTAAAATTTGAATCAATACTCAGTTAGATGTATAAATCATCACTTTTCTCAGTAAATAAAAAGATTGAACAGATAGATAAATAGAGGGTGAGATAAGCGCTAGAATACAATGGTGTTGGTAAATTTACTTAATAATATACCCCAGAGTAGCATTCCAATCAGAAATGCACAAAACATAAGAAGATACAAAAGAGGTAAAACAGATTAGGTTGAAGACTCCAGACCAGTTCTCAGCATAGTCAATTAATAAAGATCGAGAATATACACATGAAGTCTAAATTTATCCTAATTGTCTGGTTTTTCTTTAGACGCTATCACTTTCACTTCCAAACCCTCCGACCCCATAAAATGAGATTTTAAATCCAAACCTCCAGAGCATCCTAGTAAGAATTTGGATGTCACATGGATTTGAGTAATTCTAATTCTGCAAAGTGCAACAATCAATACCGAGAATGTTAAAAGAAACCTGCCTGTCTCATTTCTTCTAGACTGATGGAACCATTTTTATCAACATCAATTGCATCAAACTGGTCACGGAGATCAGCCAGCTCGTCCTCGTTAAGTGTACTTGCCAATGCCTAGAGTAGTCATGGATATAAATGATAAAAAGTTCAAAGGAGTCGGGAATAAAAGAAAATAGGCTAGAAATATATGCAAGTTTTACCCTGAGTGCAAATTGTTTCAAACGGCTATACTTCACAAACTGGCGCATGTTGGATAGAACAGATATATCTACTGGAATCTCCGATGCATCTCCGCCTTCTCTCACCCATGGGTGTGCTGAAAACATGAGAAAACATCACAAAGAAGCTCATCACAAGCTAAAATGCCAAAAATAAAATAGGATGAGAGAAAATGTTGCTCATTATCTTTCTGATAAGCTTGACAATTGGCATTCAAGACTGTAATAGTCTCTACACGTTTTGCTAATAAACTCCAAAATTTATTTCCTTCTTAGAATCATTTAAGCTGAAGAGTTATCAAGTGTAGAACTTAATACATACACAAAGCTTGAGCAGCAGTCAATCTCGTACGAGGATCTTTAACTAATAACTTCTGAACAAAGTCTTTGGCGCTGTTGCTTATGGTTGGCCAGGGCTTCCGTCGGAAGTCAGGTTTGTTCCGTAAGACCTGCAACCAGCACCATGCAAACATAACCATAGTCCCAGTGATGCTAGTTAAAATTTCAAAGGAAAAATATAAACCACCAGGATCAATCATCACAAATGTTATGAGATCAAGTTTTCTATAATAAAATCAACCCAACTGCTCAAATGGCAAGAATCACCAAGTGCCCATTTGGTTAATTAATTGCAATTTTGTGACTTCTCCCAATCATTAATGTCTATCACATGTCTGGTATGTCGCCAACAATTTAGGGCTGCAAGTTAGGCGGGTTGGACCAAGTTTGTGGTATTTTCATACCTGACAGAGACTGCTAAAAGGGGTCATCCATAGCTGACCTGACACAACTAGGGTTTATGAAAACTCATAACCCACCCAACCCCACCTGCATACAGTGCTCTTTGTCATGCTTTAGGTGTACCTAGATTTTAGGACATGAAAAATCACAAGATCTCTGAACTGTACAGGTTTTAGGACATGGAAACCACAAAAGTTTTATGGAAGATATGAAAATCACAAGATCTTTGGTGTATCTAGGCTTTAGGACAATGAAATCAATGTGAAAGTGATCATCCAATCAAGGGACCAAGAGTCGAATTTTTAACCCCACAGGAAGAAATTTTCCCCTATGCCACATGTTACTCATTACTCCATGTGTGCATGTGCGCAGTTGTTTGAAAGTGAGGTCAATGTGAAAGCCACAGTGTGTGTGTGTGTGTGCGCGCGCGCGCGCGTGTGTGTGTGTGAAAGTGTTATCAATGTGAAAGCTATTGATCATCCGATCAACGTTTCCGCCACACATTTGTGCCTAGTTGATGCATGAACTATAAACTTTAAAACACTTGATTTTTGGTCTGTAGTCACTTTAAATGACGTAGACATATTTCAAAGGAGTGGATCTTCAATATATATGTGTGTGTCTACATTCACACACACACATATAGACTTGGGTATTTTGGAAATGATATGGAGACGAAATATTCCTATTCAAATTCAATGTTAAGTAATTCAAATTGAAGATTCACTCTCTTGGAGTTGATCAACATTATTAAGAGTGCTTAAAAATAAAAATTCAAGTGTTTTGAATACTTTTTACTTATTCATCAATTAAACTAGGCACAAAATGAACGGCTGAAACAGTGAGTTGGTTAGTTTAACGGTGTAGAATATTTGAAATTTAACAAAAGTTGATGTGTGAGGATTTTTAAATGTTTAGATCAGGATCAAATGGTCGGATCGAGAATTTGTATGAAGTCATAAATCTAAGTAATATGCTATTTTCGGACAATAGATATAAGTAATATGCTACTTTCAGTCGTCCATTTTGTGCATACTCGATTCATGAACAAGAGAACTACAAAACATTTGATTTTTAATTACTTTAAATAATGTAGATCAACTTCAACGGAGTGAATCTTTTATTTGAATGCCATAAAAATGAATTTGAGTAAGAAGAATTCATGCTCAAATCCTTCCGGAAGTAGCCGAGTCTATCTCTCTCTCTCTCTCTCTCTCTCTCTATATATATATATATATATATATATATATATATATATATATATAGAGAGAGAGAGAGAGAGAGAGGATTGTGTCATTCCAGAAGGATTCGAGGCCGAATCCTTTCCACTCAAATACAACCCCACGATATCCAAATTTAAGATCCATTCTATTGAAGTTGATCTACATTATTTCAAGTAATTAAAAATCAAAAATCATGTATTTTGAATACTTTTTGCCCATCCATCAAGTAAGTGCAAAACAGACAGCCGAAAATAAAATATTGCTTAGATCTACGTCTTTAGACATAGAATTCTAGATCCGACCATTTCATCATAGTCTAAATACTTAAAAACTCTAACACGCCAGTTTTTGTTAGATTTCAAATATTCTACACTGTTAAACTAATCAACTCACTATTTCAGTCATCCATTTTGCGCCTACTTGATAGATGGGCAAAAAGTATTCAAAATACATGATTTTTTATTTTTAGTTACTTGAAATAATGTAGATCAGCTTCAACGGAGTGGATCTTATTTTCGGGTGTCGTGAGGTTGTATTTAAGTGGGAACGATTCGGCCTCGAATCCTTCCAGAATGACACAAGTATATCTCTCTGTGTGTGTGTGTGTGTGTGTGTGCGTGTGCGCGCGCGCACGTGTTTGTGCGTGTGCATATGTGTGTTGTCTCTCATAGCAAATTCATTCTCTTCACCTTCTTCTAGACTTCCTTAATCTAAAAGATTTAAGAGAATCTTCTTGATTGCGTGATCTTAAACTTCAACGATGTGATGCTAGGTTTTCAATTTTCCTACATATTGACTAGCCACGTAGGATTTATGGCAAGCCCCTCATCCTTATTTTCCTTGACAAGAAATTTGGAACCAGTGTCAAGTTAAAAGTTGATACTGATTCCTTTTTCTCCTCCAAATTTTTCATAAAGCCCTTCCACATAATCAAACAGTTCTGATGAGAAACGGCTTAGATGATGATGATACATTGTGTGCATGCAATTTCCAGACTTCTCCACAGCAAGCACCAAAAACCACTCTTCAAATATTTTGATTACTTGTATCAATTAAAAAGCATAAAAAAGTTTAAATTTGGGTTACCATAAGATTTTTAACTTCGCAAGGAAAGGTGATAGCATTCGTGTCGAGCATGCCACAACTAGAATCTAAGATGGGAACCAAAATGGTTACTTTAGCCATTCTGATGGAAGCTTAGATGATGATGATGATGCATTGAAAGCATGCAATTTCCAAAATTCTCCACTTCCAGCACCATAAAGCACTTTTGGACTATATTTGATTACTTGATCAATTAAAAAGAATAAAAGGTTTTAAAATTTTAGGTTTACACAAAATTTCGTCCTTTCAAGGAAAGAAGATAGCAGTCAGGCCCATATAAGCATGCCACAACAAGGATCTAAGATGTGAACCAAAATGATTATTTTTGCCATTCTAGTGCAATCAAATTGTAAATGGAGAACACATTTGTCTCAAGCAATGAACATGATTATGACAAGTATGGGAATGCCAAAGCATAGAAATAGAGAGGGGGTTTTATATAGTATAAAGGATATTACCTCCTTAAATATTCCATCCTCTGTTTTGTCCCAAAAGGGACGCCTTCCGCAGAGCAAAATATAAGTAATCACACCTATGCTCCACACATCTGACTCTGGTCCAGACTTGCGTTTTAATACTTCTGGAGCAACATAATAAGCACTGCCAACAATGTCATGGAATTTCTTCCTGCATTACACCATTTTTAAAAGTGTAAATATGGTACATCACAAATTAATCCCCAGGATACTATTTCCACACGGAATTTCAAAATATGCATCATATGCAAAATATATGTCTGGTTGCACAAACCTGGCTTTATAAAATCTGATAGGCCAAAATCAGTTGCCTTAAGAGGTGAATCCTCTTTCGTTGATTTAAAAAGAAAGTTCTGCAAAAGGAAAATGTGTATCTTTACATTTGGTATTTGGTCTTAAAACATTCTAAACCCCAGTGTGGCCAAATGTTTAACCCTTCCAACAGGTATTCAGAACTTACCTCAGGCTTCATATCACGGTGTACTAGACCATGCAAATGGCACTCAGCTGCAACTTTGAGCATCTGCCGTACTACAATCGCAGCATCTTTCTCCGTATACCGGCTATCCTTTCTGAGAAGAAAATAACAACTCAGGATTAGTTTTTTTTTTTTTTTTAAAGTAATTAGAGCTGGAGAGGTCAACACAAAGGTCCTTTAAATATGAAATAAACAACAAAAGAACGTATTATCAAAACTTCAATTTCAAGAGTTTGACCATCTATAAATGAAATGAGATTTCCTAACCATGATTTCAGAAACAAAAGACCTGAAATGCATGACATGCAAGAAGAAGTAGTCTTACTTGGCCAGTATGCGGTCCAGAAGTTCACCGCCCTCACATAACCTATTAGGAATGCAAACAAAAAAAGATCACTATCCATGAAGAAAAATAGTCGCATTTATTGCAAAGTTCAGACTAAGAAACCAAGAAAGCAACAGCCAAGATAAACTAATGAAAGTGCTATAATTTGGTTAAATGTATTTAAGTTAAGATGAAGATGATGACATTTCTTTCACTATCTAAAATTACACAAGGGATTCCCCCATGGAAGCATATATTAAAAAGATTCAATGAAAAGGCACACGAAGCTAGTTCACAGATATAGTAAACTATAATCCCACAACATGACAAAAGAATACATGTAAGTCATCCCATCTGAGAATTCAAACTGTAAGTTATGGTAAATGATTAATGCCTGAAACAAATATCAGATACTTGCCAACCAGATCATAGCAGTCTTATACATATAAATGGACCACAGTACAGATGGAATAAGCGATCTATTAGAAATTATTCATAAAAACGCAACAAAAAGAACCATATATCTACATTTATAACTCAAAGGGAACTCAACTTCCAGCAAATTACACACATTTTCCTAGAAAATGTGTTGCTTTAAATTTTAAACCCTCATAATACTCTCTAGTACTAAAAAGTTTTGACATTAAAATTACCTTGTATGAAATATATAATGTGTCTATTTACGTCCCAGGTTTACTCCATGTGTAAAAAAAATGATGTAATAATAATCAGACAGTAAAGGAAGAATAACACAAGTAGAGATCAGTACTACATATTAGTCCGATGGAATTTCAGAAGATCTTGATAGAATTGGTAATAATAAGACATTGATCACAGAAATCGTTCATGCGTAAGTTACAGAGCATTTGCGTAATTCAAATTTGTTATAGAACCAGACGTGAAATCATGATCTTAATAATTCTTCAGTGAAGCAATATACAAGTAGACATGTTTTGCTACTAATATAAATCTAAATTAGGGATGGTCGAAATTAAGATCAAGAAGATATTGATAGACTATTATGCTGCAGAAATAATTTACCAAAATTTGCATGGAAAAACTTACTCCATAACTATATATACATAAGAATCATCTTCAAAAGCATTATGGAAGTGTACTACATTCTCATGGCCTTTTAGGGCTTTCAGAATCTTTACTTCTCGCTTCACATCTTCAACAGCAACAGGAAGGGTCATCTGCAACAAAGAAGGAACCCTTAAATGGATGTAGAAACATAAAATTACTAAGATGAAAGCATAATGTATTTATGGAAACAATTTACAACAACACTGTATGAAATCATTTTTATTCTCGTAGTGCTAGGTTTAGCTTCATTTTAGTAGTGCTAGGTTAGCTTCATTTTACTTTTCTTTGTCTGTATGTCTTCCTATAAGCTGCTTCAGAACCGCAATCTACATAAAGGAATAAAAGACATAACACATGGCAACCTATACAAGTCCCTTGGCACTAAGTACATTCAACAAC
The DNA here is from genome assembly GCA_038442645.1 of Agave tequilana. NCBI lineage: Eukaryota > Viridiplantae > Streptophyta > Magnoliopsida > Asparagales > Asparagaceae > Agave > Agave tequilana. The sequence continues at coordinate 64,158 of JAVJIF010011155.1, read as the reverse complement.
ACCACTATAATGCTTACTCTTTCCCATTCTCACTAGTCCAGGATTGCTATAGTGACACTAGTCGGAATATGCTCAGTCTCACCTCCTTAAATATTTGATCCTACAATTCTAATTTATCTCATTACGATTCTCATCATCTATCTTTATACAAACAAAATTCACATGATTCTGACACTTTTTGCCCTATGTTACCCTAATCATTAAATGTCGGTCCTGCAAAAATTAGTCAACAAGTCCACTGTAAGTATCTAGCCGCTAACTCGTTCAACTTCCAGCTGGTCAAGAAGCAAAACGCACCAGCAATATCCCATCCTCCCCTTGATGTCTCAGTCAGAACAAGAAATAAGGAAAAAGATGCAATGAAGTACACTGACTATGTTCGATTATATTCATGCACAAATGGTATAGAGTATAATTCACCAACAAATGACAGGATCCCATTATTGAGATCCAACATATTTTCTTAGATTAGACAAATGATGCATTATGATTATTCAGAACAGGCTCCTCACTTGGATGTTCCAGGCTTGGGTTTTCAATGTTTGTAAAAGTTCTCCAGCTCTAAACAAAAATTAGGTTCCATAATAGAGATCTAAGAAAGTGTATGGGTACTACTTATTATCCTTTTCATGCTTAAGATATCAAAGAGTAACAATAAACATCTCAATATCATTTCTAAAACCACTGAAGCCCGTCACCGCCCATAAACAAGAATTGCTAGACTGATTTACAAAGAAAGTACACCAGTCCATGAAAGGCTGCCCTCAAATGTTCAACTAATACTAAACTTGATAAACAGCCCATTTGAGAAACCCGTCCATTTGAGAAACCTTTTATTCAAGGACTTAGCACTATTTTATCCAAAGCAATAGAAAAGACACCATCTCAATTGCCAATAAAATAGCACCCTATCTATGCCGTCTTGAGGTGCAGCAGTTCAAGACAAGAAATCCTTGCTATCAAGTTAAGTAATCTCAACAAGACTTCTACCTTTTGTCATCCATATGCTATTAGGTATGCACTAATCATTGTGATTATTAATTTAGGCAATGTTGCAAATTAAATTTTTACAAATGAAAGGTCCATATTGTCTTCTCTTGGCAACTAAATTAAATAAAAAAAAAAAATAGGTGCTTAAATCTGAAGCTTTGAGATGCCTCCGGGCAGATGATATGCAATGAATTAATGAGAAAACAGAACTGGAGAGATCAGTATATTATTATCACTCAATATAGAACAAAAGGCAGACAACTAAAACATAAAACCCGTTTTTTATTAATAGCCTCTCTCATCTTGTTTCAAACTAAACTTAAATTATAATTAAGGCTCAATTTATAGTTCATGGACCCATGAATTGCAATTTAAGAAATAATGTTGCCCATTTTCACATCATCATTTCCCTCTGATTTCATGATCATTCTACTGCGAATCTAGAACCGAAATCCTAGTTGCTTAAATCATTGAATTTTCCCAACCAAGCGAAATGCACATCCCCCAAGATCAAATCCTGCACATCAAACCCACCAAATCAAATCCAAATACCGAAAAGATGGAATCTTCACCTTGTTCTTGTCGATCCTCTTGACCGCCACACGATCTCCGGTACTCTTGTCCGTGGCAACGAACGTGTACCCAAACTGCCCGTGGCCCAACAACTTCCCAGTCGAGTACTTGCACTCGAAATCCTTATCGTACCCAAAATCGGTTCTTTTCCCATAAGGCACGGCCCCGGATGACCTTTTCCTTCGATTGTGCTGCTGCGGCCTGTTATGTGGTGGTGAATTCCTTTGAGTCTCTCTCGCTTTTTGTTGTTGCGGCTGGTCATGTTGCTGCTGCTGCTGCTGCTGCTGTTGAGATTGTGCGGGGTTGCTGTTGTTGTTGTTGCTGGTGCTATTGGATCCGCTGACCTTGTTGGGGCTTGAGAAGCAGACGCCCATGTTCTTCTCTCAATGGGTGATTTGATGGTGTGGGATTTTGCGAGATAACCATCAATTTAGTGGGAATTTTTTTGTGGGTGAGGGTAATTGAGAAAGAGGAAGGAAGAGGAGGAGGAAGAAGAGGGGGATGATGGGTCAAAGCCAAAGGAGGAGACTTTTGTTTGATGGCTTTTTTTTGTGGGGGTTGTCTTTTTTTTTTTTTTTGTTTAATCAAAAGAGGGGAGAGAGGTTTGAAGGTGGCAACAAACCGATCACCTCATCCCTCTCTCTCTCTCGCTCTCTCTCTCTCTGCCCCCCTCTTCCTCTTTCCTTGTCCTCTCTTTTGATTTTTGATTTGAGGTTTGTTTAGGGGAAAAAAAAAAGGAAGGAAAGGATTTACAGAGGGGAACGAGTAATAATGGGGGAAGAAATTGTGTTGGAAGATTTTCTATTTCTATTTTCTTCTTGTTTTGTTCTTGTTTTTTGGATTTTTTTTTTTTTTTTTTTTTTTTGAGGATGCTCTGTTTCTTCTTGGTTTGTTTTTTGGTTGAAAATCTTTGGTTGGTTGGGCTCTTTACCCTTTTTGGTTATTTGTTTCTGTTTTTAGTCATTGAAGCGGTTGTTGGGGGAAGGCTTCTTTATTTATTTGTTTATTGTTTTTTTCATAAATAGAAATTATTATTTTATAATCAATATTCCAACTCAGATTTGCAAACAAGTATTCAAAGAATTACTCGAAGAACCTTTCGTCTATACTATAAAATATCTTTTGAGAATCTATAATCCCTAGGGTGTGTTGATACACGAAATGTAATATTCCGAATTGAATTGTTAGGCATTAAATTTTAAGAATATTGTGTTATCATGTTTGATATAACTAGTATACTGTCGTTGTCGGTGAAAACTAACCGATCGGTCAGGAGGAGGAGAGGGAGAGGAAGGAGGAGGAGGGTGAAGCTGAAAGAGGAAGAAGAAGGAGGGGTCGACGTTGTGCTCTCTCTCGCGGAGGACGACGGACGAACGGACAAAGTTTCCATATGAGTCACGGGAGAAAACCTCCCTTCGGTCAGTTTTGATTAAGTTATTCCAATCAATAAACTATTTTTATGTTTAGTACATTAAAAATATTTTCAGAAATATTACTGAAAATATTTTTCCCAAACTAACTTTATAGTGTAAGATTAGTAACAGTAAGTGAAATGATGAAAGTGACGACGGTGATCAGTGATGGGGCGACAGTGGCGGTGCCGACAATGGTGATGGCAACGACGACGGACGATCGGTGGTAACGATCGACGATGGCGATCGGCGATCGGGGTGGTCGTTGGTGGCTGTGGTCAGGGATTGGAAGGTGGTGGTATTGGTCGGCGATCAGCAGTGGTGATTAGCAGTCGATGGTAGTGGTTGGCTATTGGCATGGTGGTCAGTGATCGACGATCGGTGGTGGCAGTCAGCGTTGGTGGTGGCTGACAATCGCTAGTGATGGTCAGCTGATGGTCCGCAATCGACAGCCAGTGGTGGTGATCAACGACAGTCAACGGCTTTTTTTAAGGGGGTCGGCGTTGAGGACGGTGATCGTCAATCAATGGTGGTAGTTAATAGAGGTGGTTGGCGATCGGGGCGGCGATGGTGGTCAGCGATCAACGGGCACCGATTATAGGGGCGGCGGTCGGTAGTTATAGTTGGTGATGGTCGAAGATTGGGGTGGTGGTGAGCGATTGGTTGTCGGTGGTGTCGGTGGCTAGCAATTGGGGGTGGTGGTAGTGTTCAAGAATCAATGGTCACCGATTTGCACTGGCTACGACAAGCGATGACTAGCGGTCATGTCAGTGGTCGGTGGTCGTAGTGACAATGATTGCTATGTTGGTATAAAATAAAGAAGGGATGAACGATGAGAAGAATAAATAGGGTTATTTAGGAAATGATTTTTTATGAATTTTCCTTAGGTGAGAACATAAAATACCATCCATCCATGGTGAGATTATATTCCCATTAAGTGGGCGAATTTGATTCCCATGGAAAATATTCTTAGGAATGTTGAGTAAGGTTATGCCAAATATAGGAATTTCGCATGAGAACCTAGAATTCCCCAGTAAATTAGTGCATATCAAACATGTTAGTTTTGACAACTAATCAAGATCAACCGATCTAATTGGTCAGTCGGTGAAAATCAAGTGGGAGGTTTTCCGTTCGATAGAACGTTCCTTAATTACAGAACCATCTTTCAATTCTCTTCGTTAGTTAAACACCAATTAGACTGGTATTAGTCAGTCTCAATATATAAACAATAATATTTATAGAAATAAATATTCTAACATAACCCCTGTAAAAAGAATTTTAGTTCAATTATACAGTATATAGAGTGAGGTACGCATGTAGTGAATCTCCTTAAGACAATTACGTCCCCCGCTACGGTGTTAACGGGTTGTTGAACACTGGCCTCCAAGATACAACACTCCTTCACGGTATTTGGATAGCACTACCAAATACCGTTCAACCGAACCATAGTTAATCAATATCTTCACTTATTGAAAGTAGACAAAGCTTGGACCAAAACAAATTTTAGAGAAAATATTTGCCTTAATATGAATGACTATTCACTGTAAGAAAATAGAGGAGAAAAAAGAATTTCTTTCTTAACAACCTATAGATTTAATTCTGTCACTGTTATTTTTTAGGAGAGGAAAGAAGTGATTGATTCTGTGTTTTGAGAACTCAGAAACATCGCTATTTATAGTGTTGGGAAAAAATTGAAACTGGGTCATGAGGCGTGCGCGCATTGATTGAAACGGAAAAAATAATAAAGAAAAAGTTAAAGTTAAAAAGTCTTAGTCTCGTTTCAATTTTAACCGCGTAGCAAAGGCTAGACGGGTCGATCCACAGGGAAGGATGTGATGCAAGCGTTTCGGAACGATCTTCTCTGTATTTCGCTTAGAACAGAAGAAAAAGAGAGATTGATTATATTTGATTGATTTGAGAAATATAGTTTACTAATCATCTACCACAACCCATAATATTAGTCTCAAATAATGAATATCATATTGAAATAATAAACATCCATCCTAGGTTATTAGTTGCTATTCAAGCAAGATGAATAATGTTGGAACCCTAACTAGTGTGCACTAATAAAGATTAAACAGTTATTCATCCTAATTTCTAAGTATAACATAAGAGAAGTTTTGACTTGAAGTTATGCTATCAAAGTTTTTAAGTATGAACTTATGAAGAATCATCTAAAAGTGTAAACTAAATTAAGAAAACCTAATTATCAATTCATCTTCAAGAAGATTATTTTAATCTTAGGGTTTCTAATAATGGATATCAATCAATTCACTTTTTGAACTAAACTAGAGTTGATCGAGAGATTAGCAAACTATAAATTGAATTTAGTTATTCATCTTTTTTATTTTATTTTCAATTTTTATTTTTAATATGAAAAATTGCATGAAAGCGAAAAGAAGAAAAATAATCTATCTAAGCAGAAAAACAGAATTAAATAACAAAGAAGAAAGAGTAACCTTTTATTGGATGTTGTTGGCCCGAAGGCCCATCACTCTAGTTTTGATGATGATTAACTCATGTAGTTATAGTACTAATGATCTTGTGTTTAATTAGTGACAGATTTATGATCAAGATCTTAGTAGGTGCATAGCTTCAACAAAGGATTTGAAGTCAAGTTTTGGAGCTAGCACAGTGTTTGGACCAAGTCAAGAAGGCTTCAAGTGAAGACTTCAAGAAGATGAAAACTTGTGTCTAGATTTGTTTTTAGAAGATTTTGTTTTAGATAATATGTAAATGATAGAATAGTTGGTGGATTGCTCAAGTATATATATACACACACACTCTTGATAGATATGTTTTCATAAAAGAATTTTAGTTTTAGAAAAAGACTTTTCATTTTTGAAAAATATCGTTTTGGTTAAAACATATAACTTTGGTTTTTGGTGTTTCTCATATACATGTCTTTTATCCAAAACCATGTTTAGTGCATAATGTCAAAAACATAGATATTTCACCATGTTTATGTAGTGGACCATATCCATACACACTATGCTTTAAAAGAGTTTAAATATCTTATTTTTGTATTTGGAGAAGTTTGGAAAAATCAAGTTTTGGAAAATACTGTTTTTCTTTGAGCCAATTTTTTCATATTACAAAAATAGTCCAAATCATTTATAACATGCCTTGATTTTGTGCAAGCATGTTTGTTTATCAAAGTATATTGGTAAAACTATTTTTGTAAATTTTTCAGTATTTTATGGGATTTTATTTAAGCCGAAAATGACCAAGTTTTCTTTCCCAAAATCCCTGACCAGGCTTCAGCCGGTCGACCGGGACGGTCGACCGCAGCTTGAAGTCGGCCGACCGTCACGGTCGACTGACGTGCACAGCGTGCACGCCTTTGTGCACTGGAGGGCCGGTCGACCGACCCGGTCGACCGCCAGAGAGCTTCTGCTCTCTGGAAAACCCCGGTCGACCGGATCGGTCGACCGACAGAGAGACTGCTCTCTGTTCCAGAGGCTCGGTCGACCGGGCCGGTCAACCGAAGCCCCAACGGTCGGAAAAAATGACCGTTAACGGTCGACCTGCCGGTCGACCGGCAGTTCTGACAGACCCCAACGGCTAGTTTTCCAGACTCTATAAAATGGGGCATTTGGGGGCTGTTTTGAAAAAGATTTTTGGAGAGTTTTAGAGCCAGTTTTCCTACTCTTTCAAGAGGTTTTTCTCCACAAAATTGAGAGCAAATATTTCCAATCAAAAGGAAAGTTTTATCAAGAGAGATTTTCTTTGAGTTTTCCTCCACCACTCTCATCCTTGTTTTCTCACACAAACACTTGAGCTATCCATTGATTATTCATCTTATAGGAGTGTTGTAGTGAGATTGTTTTAGGTGATCAAAGTGTTGTGATCACCAAAGACTTCTTCTTTGTTTCTTGAGGAGGCGGACGAGTGCGTTCGCGGTTGTTTCGAGTTCGTGTGTGAACTCTTTGTTTGAGGTGCGGCCTCGGCGAGCCGGTGGGCTTGCGGTGTGTACGGGACTAGAGAGTCCGAGAGATTGTAGGTGTTGCGGCACCGAGGAGTGATCCATTGGGATCAAGCATAGTGGAAATCCTTCGTGTGTCGAAGGCGGGGATGTAGAGCAAGTGTGCTCGAACCTCGAAACAAATCCCTTGTGTTTGCGATTGCTCTCTCTCTCTCTCTCTCTTTGTCTCTTGTTTATATCTTGCATGCTTTTATTGTGCTTATCCTTATATGCTTGATATACCTTGTGTGCTTTATTGTCATATGCTTGGGGATTGTTTGCTAACACTTGTATTCAACCAAGAGAGCCAACGCGGCACCTCAACCCTTATCTAGGGGAATCTAGAGGAGTTAGTCCAGAGCCCTTCACGGGAAATTCGGCTACACTCTTGTGTTATACGTGGTGTTTAGTTTAAATAGTTTGTTTAGGTCATATTAGTTTTTAATTCTGCATTATTTAGCATTTAGTGACCATTAGATTAGCCATCACCTATTCACCCCCCCTCTAGGTGATTCTTCAATTGGTATCAGAGCCAAGTGCTCTTGATTTGGGTCTTACAACCTAGAGTTAAAGATCCTCTTTTTAGGCTAATCACATTATTTGTACACACACCATGAATTTCATGTCACCACCCATTTTTGACATTCTTAACATCCAAATTGAAAGGTTAAGATGTCCTTGTACCTCAAGGCCCTAGGCATTCATGTTTATCTTGCTACCACTAATGATTCATATATTAACAGTAGCAAGTATATTGAGGCTAACTCAAAAGCCCTACATGCTTTAAGATCTACCCTAAATGATGTTTATTTATCAGGGTTGCTAATCTTGATTCGGCTTTTGTAGTTTGGAACACCCTCCTCTCCCTTGGCGAAAATGATCAATACTATGCGGGGAGTGACTCGGATGTTGAAAGCGACATCTCCAACAAGTGCTATATGGTCCAAGGGGATAACCCCCTTGAGGTAAACACCGAATCCGAGTTAGATGATGAAGACATGTCATATGATGAGCTCACTTCATTTTGCCAACAATTACTTGAGAAATATGACATGCTTAGAAAAGATAATAAAATTTTGAAAAAGAAATTTGATTGCATGCATAAGGAAAATGATTCTTTCAAAAATAAAATTGCATGTTTAGAAAAAGAAAATGAAATTTTGAAAAATGAAAATGTTTCCTTGCTTTCAAAATTGGATGATCTTTGTGAAGGAAACACTTGTTTGAAAAATAAAATTATTTTAGTGGAAAAACAAAAAGAAATTGCTTTTCAAGAAAACACTACTTTGAAAAGAAAAATTTTGAAAAAGAAAAAGAAAATGTTTCTCAAAAGAAAAAGAATATTGTTTCACAATCTCACCATGCTTTACATGCCACCATTGATAATAGTGAGATTAATGTTTTGAAAAATAAAATTAATTGTTTGAGCTTAACTTTGAGCAAATGTGCATTTAATCATTCTAGGTTGGAGTCTATGTTCTCAAAGAAATAAACTCCACATATTCATGCACATCATCATCATGCATTTGCTTATGTTGCACGTCACGATCACAAACACACTCATAAGCATACTAAAGTGTACAAGTGTACACATTGTGGCCGCAAAGGCCATTTGGCAAAATTTTGTTTTGATAAGTTGCATCATATTAATTTTGCTAATCATAAAAATGTTTTAAAGTTTGTCAAGGAACCCAAACATTTTGCAAATAATAATGTTCCTTATAAGACTAACCCCCAAGGACCCAAAGAAAATGGGTACCAAAGTCTCCACCTTTTGTATTTGATGTAGGTGAGGGCTCTCACACGACGTGAGAGATTTGGTGCCTTGATGGTGAATGCACTTGGACTTGATGGACACATATATGGATGCATCACTATCAAGGAGGTTTGGTGGGACAACCACCATGTTTGGAGTTTTGGAACATAGTTCCTTAGCTTGGTAACTATTTCTAAACTCCTAGTTTATTTACATGCCTATTCATTTTTGACATCATATAGCATGTTCATATTTTTGTGCTTCATGTGGTAAATACTAGTTTAAATGTAGTTTTTATCAAAACTTGTATTTATACATGTACAAATAGTGAGAACAAATTGATTCATATATGTTTGCACTTCATGCTCATTTGTACCCACTATATGCACATGTATAGGCTAGTTTTGATGATTCTTTTATTTATACTTGTCTTGCCAATTTTCATGTTTTACTTCATGTATATGTAATTTTTATTCAAATCTAATAAATATACATGTATACCCTTGAGTCTCTTGCCTTCATGCAAATACCTTTAATAGACTCTTTTATGTTTGGGATATGTATGCATATTGTTAGATTTAGATAAATCATACATATACCTAGAAGTTTATTTTGTTTTAAATGAAAAATGAATTTACATTTTGTTTTTGAGCTTATTGACTATTTTCATGAAAATGCTATTTACATAATCTTTGAACACTCACACTTTATTTGTTTGTCATGACTTTGGTTCATGAACATATTTTTGAGCTTTATATTGTTGGCCCAAAGGCCTATCACCCTAGTTTTGATGATGATCAACTCATGAAGTTATGTTTACTAATGAACTTGTGTTTAATTAGTGACAGATTTATTATCAAGATCTTAGTAGGTGCATAGCTCAACAAAGAATAAAATGTCAAGATTTGGAGCTAGCACGGTGTGATCCAAGGAGCTTTTGGATCAAGCTTGGACCAAGTCAAGAAGATGAAGACTTGTGTCTAGGTATAAGATTTTGTTTTTATTTTAGTTAAAAATGTAAAGGATAGAGTAGTTGGTGGATTGCTCAAGTACACACACACACACACTCTTGATAGAATTGTTTTCATAAAAGAATTTTCAGATTTAGAAAAGACTTTCATTTTGGAAAAACATAGTTTTGGTTTTTGGTATTCAAAGTTATATGTTTCAACCAAAACCTTATCTAGAGCTTAATGACAAAAACATAGATATTTCATCTTGATTGTGTAGTGGATCATATCCATACACACTATGCTTTAAAAGTATATCTTGTTTTTGTATTTGATGAAGATTTGGAAAAAAACATGTTTTGAAAAATATTGTTTTGGAAAAACAGTTTTTATCATGAGCCAAATATTTTCAAGTTACAAAAATAGTCCAATCTTTTATAACATGCCTTGATTTTGTGCAAGCATGTTTGTATATCATAGTATATTGGTAAAACTATTTTTGTAGTATTTCTATGTATTTATGAGGTTTTATGTGAACCAAAAGACTTAGTTTTAAATCCCAGAAAAACTGTTTCAGGCTTCGGATAAGTCGACTTACTACCTTTATAGTCGACTAATCCTGAAGTCGGTCGACCGGGCTCGGTCGACCGACGTGCACAAACGTGCACGCCTTTGTGCACTGGAGGACGGCCGACCGTACGGGTCGACCGCTCCAGAGAGCTCTGCTCTCTGGAAAGTTCGGCCGACCGTACGGGTCGACCGACAGAGAGTTCGACTCTCAGCTCCAGTGGGTCGGTCGACCCAGACGGTCGACCGTGGCTCCAACGGTCGGATTTCTGACCGTTGGCGGTCGACCGCACGGGTCGACCGGCAGCTCTGACAGACCCCAACGGCTATATTTTTCTGGCCTATAAATTTAGGGGTTTGGTCATTGTTTTAAGCCAAGATTTTGGAGACTCTTAGAGCCAGTTTTTCCCATTCATTCCAGAGGTTTTTCTCCACAAAATTAGAGCCAATACTTTCAATTAAAAGGAGAGTTTATCAAGAGTGTAAAAGAGATTTCTTGAGTTATTCAATCCTTAGGAGTGTTGTAGTGAGTGCTTTTATTGGTGATCAAAGTGTTTAGATCACCAAGATTTCATTCTTGTACTTTGAGGAGACGGGCAAGTGTGCTCCTGGTGGTTTAGAGTTCTTGTGTGAACTCGGTGGTTTGAGGTGCGGCCTCGGCGAGCTAGTGAGCTTGCGGTGTGTACGGGACTAGGGAGTCCGAGGGCTTGTAGGTGTTGCGGCACCGAGGAGAGATCCATTGGGATCTTGCATAGTGGAAATCCTTCGTGTGTCGAAGGCGGGGATGTAGAGCAAGTGTGCTCGAACCTCGAAACAAACCCTTTGTGTTTGCGATTGCCTTTTCTCTCTCTCTCTCTCTCTCTCTCTCCTTACTTATATCTTGCATACTTTTATTGTCCATCTTTATATGCTTGATATATTCATTTGTGCATAATTGATATACTTGCGTGAGATTGTTTGCTAACACTTTTATTCAACCAAGAGAGCCAACGCGGCACCTCAACCCATTCAAGGGGAATCTAGAGGAGTTTGTCCAGAGCCCTTCACGGGAATTCGGCAACACTCTTGTGTTATACGTGGTGTTTAGTGTAAAAGTTTTTATTAGGTTATAATTAGTTTTAGCTTCCGCATCATTTGGCATTAAGTGACCATTAGATTAGCCATCACCTATTCACCCCCCTCTAGGTAACTTACAATTGGTATCAGAGCTTGGTACTCTGATTTGGGTCTAACAACCTTGAGTTAAAGATCCCCCTTTTAGGCTAATCACAATATTTTGTACACACACCATGGACTTCATGTCACCACCCACCTTTGACATTCTTAACATCCACATTTGGAAGGTTAAGATGTCTTTGTACCTCAAAGCCTTAGGTTTTCATGTATATCTTGCCACTACTAATAATGCATATTCTTTAGATGGTAAGAATTTTGAGGCTAATACAAAAGCCCTTCATGCTTTAAAGTCAACCCTAAATGATGAATATTTATCTAGGGTTTCTAACTTTGATTCGGCTTTTGTAGTATGGAACACCCTCACCTCCCTTGGCGAAAATGATCTATACTATGCGGGGAGCGATTCGGACGTTGGAAGCAACACCTCCAACGCGTGCTATATGGTCCAAGGGGATAACCCCCTTGAGGTAACTACCGAATCCGAGGATGAGGATGTTAACATGTCATATGATGAGCTCACTTCATTTTGTCAAACTATTCTTGAAAAATATGACATGCTTAAGAAAGAAAATAAAAATTTGAAAAAGAACATTGCTTGCATGCATAAAGAACGTGACTCATTTAGAAGTAACATTGCATGCTTAGAAAAAGAAAATAACAATTTGAAAAGGAATTTTGATTGCATGCTTAATGAAAAATTAGTAACTAAGGTTGCATGCTTAGAAAAGGAAAAAGATGTTTTGAATAATGAAAATGTTTCCCTTATGTCTAAATTAAATGATTTATGTGAAGGGAACACTATTTTGAAGGATAAAATAGATTTGGTGGAAAAACAAAAGGAAGTTGTTTTTCAAGAAAATAAATCTTTGAAAAGAAAATTTGTGAAAAAGAAAAAGATTTTGTTTCACAAAAGAAAAAGAAAAATGATTCTTTATCTCATCATGCTTTTCATGCCACCTCTAATGAGATTAAAGATTTGAAAAATAAAATGGATGGTTTGAGTTCAACTTTGAACTCTTGTGCTTTTAATCATTCTAGGTTGGAGTCAATGTTTTCAAAGAAACAAACTCCACACATTCATGCACATCATAACCATGCATTTACTTATGTTGCACAACATGATCACAATCACACTCATAAGCATTCTAAGGTGTACAAGTGTACACATTGTGGCCGCAAAGGCCATTTAGCAAAATTTTATTATGACAAGTTACATCATTTTAATTTTGCTAATAAAAATGTTTTGGTGCCTTACAACAAGACTAACCCCCAAGGACCCAAGAAAAAATGGGTACCAAAACCCCCACCCCATGTTTTGATGTAGGTGAGGGATCTCTCAAGACGTGAGAGATTTGGTGCCTTGATGGTGGATGCATGAACTTAAAGGACATACAATTGAATGCACCGCTATCAAGGAAGTTTGGTGGGACAACCACCATGTTAGGAGCTTTGGTATTGGTAACAATCTCTAAACTTCTAATTTTACGTACATGCTTTTAATTTCATATATCATATAGCATGTTCATATTTTTGTGTGCTTCATGTGGTATTTACATGCTTAGATGTAGAATGTGTCAAACTTGCATGTATACATATACAAATAGTGAATTACAATTGATTCATATATAATTGAACTTCATGCTCATTTGTATCCACTATATGCATATGTATAGGCTAGTTTGATGATTCTCTTTTATACATGTTTTGCCCTATTTTTATGCTTTACTTCATGTATATGTATTTTTAATTCAAATCTAATAAATATACATGTATACCCGTGAGTCTCTTGCCTTCATGCAAATACATTTAATAGACTCTTTTATATTTTGGATATGTATGTGTATTGTTAGGATTGGATTAATCATACATATACCATGAAGATTAGTGTTTTGATGAAAAATGATTTTTCGTGTTTTTGTTAAAAAAAAGAAAATGTGACTTATGATCTTTTGGAGCTTCAATGACTACTTTCATAAAAATACTAGTTACATGATCATTTAACACTCACACTTTTGTTAAAATCATTTTTTGAGCTTTATAGACCATGAGTGCTTAAATTTTTGTGTATCTAGTTATGTTTTATGAAAAACATATGATTTGATGTTATTTGAAGGATCTTTAACTAGTTATTCAAAATCAATTTAAACTAGTTATCTATTCTTCTATTAATTTATAAGATTTCCACATGATCCTACTTTACTTCAATTATTTGGATAAAATCTTTGTGTTCTAAAAGGATTTGATGCTTCATGATTTGAATATTAGTTTATATGTTAGTTTTTGTCAACACTAGGATTTATACTTGTACATATCGTGGGCCACAAATAAATCTATTTATATTTGTGCTTGAATGCTTATTTGAACCCATGAAATGTACTTGTATTGCTTGATTTTGATGATACATACATTTTTAAACTTGTATTCCCACTTTTTGGATTTGATTTATGATCATGTGTTTCATTTCATGTATATGTGTATTTTGCTAAACTTTAAGATATACATGTATACCTCTTGAGTCATTTGCCTTTAATGCAAATCTATTTATATGGACTCATTTGTGTTTAAGAGATATGTATGTATACTTATTGTGTTGTCAAAACATATATATATCTTGAAATATAAATTTTGTTTTTTAATAAAAAAATGTGTGATGATTTAAAGGAATATTGAGATTAATTGACATTTTTGCTTTATTCCTTGCTTGAAGGATTCCGTACTAGTTTTAAAACATTTTCATATAAACTAGTGCAAATTTCTTCATATGGTAGAGTATATGATAAGCTTACTCTTTAATTGGTATCATTGGATATTTTCAATTGGTATCAATATGATTTTTTATATACTCATGTTTTGATTATATGTATGTATGCTTTCAAATTCAAATTATATCAATTTCTATTGGTATTCTCTTTTCATACATATATGTGTTATTTGTGCTTAGTTAAAATTGTCTTACATATTTAAAGCACAATGTATATGCTAAGCTTAATTCAACTTTCAATTGGTAATTTTTAAAGCTTATGCAATATGTTTTCAAATTGATATCAAAATAAAAAAAAATGTTGATTTGATATCTCAAAATGTGTTTTATTAAGAAAGTTCAAAATTTTAAAGAAATATTCAAAAATTTTGATTTGTAATTCCTATATGCAAGGAGAGCTTAACATCTCTCTTACATATAGATTCATGTTGAGTATATTATAAATTGAAGAGCTTGACAACTCTTCTTTATATGATATACGTGTGTAGGGGGAGCTTCACATCTCCTCTTATGCATTACATAATATGTGTTATGTGAGTTAGGGCTTGTCATCCCTTCTTCATATAATGCATATGTGTAGGGAAGCTAACTTAGCGTCTTCCTCTTCATGAATGTATATCGCATATAACCCTTATTGATTGATTTGTATTACCCTTCTTAATCTCTTTGTTTTTGACAAAAAAAAAAGGAGGAGAAAAATTGTTTGATTTGTTTTTACTTTGAACCCTTTGTTGATGATTGACAAAAAGGGGGAGAAGAATTTGAGAGTTATATGCATGTTGAATAAGATTTATGTTTATGCATATATATTTTTGTATTGCAAATAGGAGAAAAAGATTTTGATTTATACTTGTTGCATGTTTTATATCCATACTTGCATACATATTAATATGCCTCATTGCCATATCTATTATTTTGTGTTATGCATGTGTTAAGGGGGAGCTTCTTTGAAGCTTTACTTTAATCCATGCATATATAACTCCATGAGTTTTGTCATCATCAAAAAGGGGGAGATTGTTGGCCCAAAGGCCTATCACCCTAGTTTTGATGATGATCAACTCATGAAGTTATGTTTACTAATGATCTTGTGTTTAATTAGTGACAGATTCATTATCAAGATCTTAGTAGGTGCATAGCTCAACAAAGGATAAAATGTCAAGATTTGGAGCTAGCACGGTGTGATCCAAGGAGCTTTTGGATCAAGCTTGGACCAAGTCAAGAAGATGAAGACTTGTGTCTAGGTATAAGATTTTGTTTTTGTTTTAGTTAAAAATGTAAAGGATAGAGTAGTTGTTGGATTGCTCAAGTACACACACACACACACTCTTGATAGAATTATTTTCATAAAAGAATTTTCAGATTTAGAAAAGACTTTCATTTTGGAAAAACATAGTTTTGATTTTTGGTATTCAAAGTTATATGTTTCAACCAAAACCTTATCTAGAGCTTAATGATAAAAACATAGATATTCATCTTGATTGTGTAGTGGATCATATCCATACACACTATGCTTTAAAAATATATCTTGTTTTTGTATTTGATGAAGATTTGGAAAAACATGTTTTGGAAAAATATTGTTTTGGAAAAAAGTTTTTATCATGAGCCAAATATTTCCAAGTTACAAAAATAGTCCAATCTTTATAACATGCCTTGATTTTGTGCAAGCATGTTTGTATATCATGGTATATTGGTAAAACTATTTTTGTAGTATTTCTATGTATTTATGGGATTTTATGTGAACCAAAAGACTTAGTTTTAAATCCCAGAAAAACTGTTTCAGGCTTCGGATAAGTCGACTTACTACCTTTATAGTCGACTAATCCTGAAGTCGGTCGACCGGGCTCGGTCGACCGACGTGCACAAACGTGCACGCCTTTGTGCACTGGAGGACGGCCGACCGTACGGGTCGACCGCTCCAGAGAGCTCTGCTCTCTGGAAAGTTCGGCCGACCGTACGGGTCGACCGACAGAGAGTTCGACTCTCAGCTCCAGTGGGTCGGTCGACCCAGACGGTCGACCATGGCTCCAACGGTCGGATTTCTGACCGTTGGCGGTCGACCGCACGGGTCGACCGGCAGCTCTGACAGACCCCAACGGCTATATTTTTCTGGCCTATAAATTTGGGGGTTTGGTCATTATTTTAAGCCAAGATTTTGGAGACTCTTAGAGCCAGTTTTTCCCATTCATTCCAGAGGTTTTTCTCCACAAAATTAGAGCCAATACTTTCAATTAAAAGGAGAGTTTATCAAGAGTGTAAAAGAGATTTCTTGAGTTATTCAATCCTTAGGAGTGTTGTAGTGAGTGCTTTTATTGGTGATCAAAGTGTTTAGATCACCAAGATTTCATTCTTGTACTTTGAGGAGACGGGCAAGTGTGCTCGTGGTGGTTTAGAGTTCTTGTGTGAACTCGGTGGTTTGAGGTGCGGCCTCGGCGAGCTAGTGAGCTTGCGGTGTGTACGGGACTAGGGAGTCCGAGGGCTTGTAGGTGTTGCGGCACCGAGGAGAGATCCATTGGGATCTTGCATAGTGGAAATCCTTCGTGTGTCGAAGGCGGGGATGTAGAGCAAGTGTGCTCGAACCTCGAAACAATTCTTTGTGTTTGCGATTGCCTTTTCTCTCTCTCTCCCTTACTTATATCTTGCATACTTTTATTGTCCATCTTTATATGCTTGATATATTCATTTGTGCATAATTGATATACTTGCGTGGGATTGTTTGCTAACACTTGTATTCAACCAAGAGAGCCAACGCGGCACCTCAACCCATTCAAGGGGAATCTAGAGGAGTTTGTCCAGAGCCCTTCACGGGGAATTCGGCAACACTCTTGTGTTATACGTGGTGTTTAGTGTAAAAGTTTTTATTAGGTTATAATTAGTTTTAGCTTCCGCATCATTTGGCATTAAGTGACCATTAGATTAGCCATCACCTATTCACCCCCCTCTAGGTGAACTTACACTTTATAGATCGAGTGTCAATTCTTATGTATTTGGTATGATTCATGAAAAACATATGACTTGATTTCATGTTTTTGAAGGATCTTTAACTAGTTTTTCAAAAAAAAAATTAATTTAACTAGTTATTTATTCTTCAATGTTTTTTGAGTTATACACATGATCCTATTATTGTTTCAATTCGTATCATTGAATCGTTTCAATTGGTATCAATTTGACTCTATTTTTGTATATACTCATATGTTGTTTTCTTATATATGTATGTATCAATTTCAATTGGCATACTCATTTTTCATACATATATATGAGTTATTTGTGCTTGAGTTAAAATTATTTTACATGTTTAAAGCACAAAGTTGTTTATGTTAAGAAAAATTCTCAAGATTTGTTTTATTGAGAAAATTCAAAATTTTGTTTTATAAGAAAAATCAAAAGAATTTTGATTTGTATTGCCTATATGCAAGGGGAGCTTAACATCTCTTCTACATATAGATTCATGTTGAGTGTATTGTATATTGAGGAGCTTGACAACTCTTCTTTATGTGATACACGTGTGTAGGGGGAGCTTCACATCTCCTCTTATGCATTACATAATATGTGTTATGTGAATTGGGGCTTGTCATCCCTTCTTCATGTAATGCATATGTGTAGGGAAGCTAACTTAGCGTCTTCCTCTTAATGAATGTATATCGCATATAACCTTTTATTGATTACCCCTTTATTAGTTCTTTGTTTCGGACAAAACGGGGGAGAAAATTTTATTTGATTTTGTTTTTACTTTAACCCCTTTGTTGATGATTGACAAAAGGGGGAGAAGTATTTGAGATATATACATGTTTTCATGTTTTCCTTACTTAAGGGGGAGTAGTATTTGTGTTTATGCATATATGTTTTGTTTTGCAAATAGGAGAAAAGATTTTGTGATTTTGTTTTATGCTTGATTAGCATGTTTACTCCTACATTTGCATACATGTTTATGAGCATACATTGCATATTTATTATTTATTTGTTATGCATGAGTTAAGGGGGAGCTTCTTTGAAGCTTTACTTTAATCCATGCATATATAACTTCATGAGTTTTGTCATCATCAAAAAGGGGGAGATTGTTGGCCCGAAGGCCCATCACTCTAGTTTTGATGATGATTAACTCATGTAGTTATAGTACTAATGATCTTGTGTTTAATTAGTGACAGATTTATGATCAAGATCTTAGTAGGTGCATAGCTTCAACAAAGGATTTGAAGTCAAGTTTTAGAGCTCGCACGGTGTTTGGACCAAGTCAAGAACGCCTCAAGTGAAGACTTCAAGAAGATGAAGACTTGTGTCTAGGTTTGTTTTTAGAAGATTTGTTTTAGATAATATGTAAATGATAGAATAGTAGGTGGATTGCTCAAGTATATATATATACACACACATCTTGATAGATATGTTTTCATAAAAGAATTTTAGTTTTAGAAAAAGACTTTTCATTTTTGAAAAATATCGTTTTGGTTAAAACATATAACTTTGGTTTTTGGTGTTTCTCATATACATGTCTTTTATCCAAAATCATGTTTAGCGCATAATGTCAAAAATATAGATATTTCACCATGTTTGTGTAGTGGATCATATCCATACACACTATGCTTTAAAGAGTTTAAATATCTTGTTTTTGTATTTGGAGAAGTTTGGAAAAATCAAGTTTTGAAAATACTGTTTTTCTTTTGAGCCAATTTTTCCATATTACAAAAATAGTCCAAATCATTTATAACATGCCTTGATTTTGTGCAAGCATGTTTGTTTATCAAAGTATATTGGTAAAACTATTTTGTAAATTTTTCAGTATTTTATGGGATTTTATTTAAGCCAAAAATGACCAAGTTTTCTTTCCCAAAATCCCTGACCAGGCTTCAGCCGGTCGACCGGGACGGTCGACCGCAGCTTGAAGTCGGCCGACCGTCACGGTCGACCGACGTGCACAGCGTGCACGCCTTTGTGCACTGGAGGGCCGGTCGACCGACCCGGTCGACCGCCAGAGAGCTTCTGCTCTCTGGAAAACCCCGGTCGGATCGGTCGACCGACAGAGAGACTGCTCTCTGTTCCAGAGGCTCGGTCGACCGAAGCCCCAACGGTCGGAAAAATGACCGTTGGCGGTCGACCGGCCGGTCGACCGGCAGTTCTGACAGACCCCAACGGCTAGTTTTCCAGACTCTATAAAATAGGGCATTTGGGGCTGTTTTGAAAAAGATTTTTGGAGAGTTTTAGAGCCAGTTTTTCCTACTCTTTCAAGAGGTTTTTCTCCACAAAATTGAGAGCAAATATTTCCAATCAAAAGGAAAGTTTTATCAAGAGTGTAAAAGTGATTTTCTTTGAGTTTTCCTCCACCACTCTCATCCTTGTTTTCTCACACAAACACTTGAGCTATCCATTGATTATTCATCTTATAGGAGTGTTGTAGTGAGATTATTTTTAGGTGATCAAAGTGTTGTGATCACCAAAGACTTCTTTGTTTCTTGAGGAGGCGGACGAGTGCGTTCGCGGTTGTTTCGAGTTCGTGTGTGAACTCTTTGTTTGAGGTGCGGCCTCGGTGAGCGGTGGGCTTGCGGTGTGTACGGGACTAGAGAGTCCGAGGGATTGTAGGTGTTGCGGCACCGAGGAGTGATCCATTGGGATCAAGCATAGTGGAAATCCTTCGTGTGTCGAAGGCGGGGATGTAGAGCAAGTGTACTCGAACCTCGAAACAAATCCCTTGTGTTTGCGATTGCTCACTCTCTCTCTCTCTCTCTCTCTTTGTCTCTTGTTTATATCTTACATGCTTTTATTGTGCTTATCCTTATATGCTTGATATACCTTGTGTGCTTTATTGTCATATGCTTGAGGATTGTTTGCTAACACTTGTATTCAACCAAGAGAGCCAACGCGGCACCTCAACCCTTATCTAGGGGAATCTAGAGGAGTTAGTCCAGAGCCCTTCACGGGGAATTCGGCTACACTCTTGTGTTATACGTGGTGTTTAGTTTAAATAGTTTGTTTAGGTCATATTAGTTTTTAATTCCGCATTATTTAGCATTTAGTGACCATTAGATTAGCCATCACCTATTCACCCCCCTCTAGGTGATTCTTTAGATGTCACTTTCCAAATACAACGCTCCTCTCCTTTTTCAAAATATTCTTCTTCGAATAATAAAAACGAAAATACAAGAAATTTCAGAAAGAGGTAAAAATTTAAAGAAAAACCCTCAGCTTTAGTCTCTGGATGCCTTCTCTGTTGCTCTGCAGGGGTATTTATAGGAGATGTAGGAAGTAGAGTCCCAGTACAACTCTCCCACGAAATCACGTAACAGATTTCATCTAAAGAGCTGCGAAAACGCGGCTATGGCCGCGTTTCCGCGGCTATAGCGTGGCCAATAGCCACGCACTTTCTTGCGTGGCCTCCTCTGGTCCGTCCATCTGGGCGCCTCCTTCTGGATTCTGCATGCAGACCCTCTATCTTGAGAATTCGGGATAACTTGGGAAGTAAGTTATCATAAATCCGAATTTATAAAAGGATTTTTATCTTTAAACTTTTCTCCTTTTAACTTTAGCCTTGTCTTGCAAGCAACTAGGGTTGAGTAGAAGTCCATCTCATCTTATCCTTTTCCTCCTCTTTTAGCAATTATGAGTTCTATCTTATCCTTCCTTTTCCTCCCTTAGATTTTAAATAAATAATTTAAAATCCAAGTTTAGATTAGGTTAGATAATGTAGAAACTTCTAAATTACTACAATTTTTGCATATGGGCTTTTGGGCTTCATTCAGGCTTTATTTCTTTATTTTTTTAATTACTTAAGGCCTGCACACATTAAACAATAAAACATTAGTAGTAGTGCGTAATAAAAGAATAAATAGGGAAATATGATGATAAATGTGATGATAAATATGCACTTTTTACTACCTATCACACCCCCACACTTATCTTTTTGCTGGTCCTCGAGTAAAAATCAAAAAGAAAGAGAAAAGGAAAAGAAAAACTAGTCTATCCTAACTCATTTTCGTAGGCATCACGGTTGCACTTAGTATGTACAACAAGTCGTTAAATCTCTAGGTTACCCTAGAGGACGAGTGTTGTCTCGTGAGGGTTTTCAGCGGATTACACCCACAAAATCCATAAAAAGGAAAATGTTAGTGAATTAGTTAAATTATTTTATTATTTCTTTCTTTCTTTATTTTGAAAAAGGAACGAAATATTTGAAATATGTTTGAAGAAACTAAGTAATCTATAAGTTTTAAGATTATCATTTTTATTCATTCTTAAACTTAGTCTTTATACAATAATTTGTCATCAATTTTAGGTAAGGATTAAAATTGAATTTTTATATAATCTCTTTCGTTACCCTAAGTCATATGCATCATTGTGAATCTATATTAGGGATCCTTTAACTTGGACTCTCATGCCTCTTTATTACTATTTTCTTTTTCTATTTTTTAATATGTATAACTCATCTAATTTTTTTGTGTGTAAGTATCAAGGCTTCTTGAGGCCCTCATACCTAACTAATTGACTATTAGATGTGTTAGTACATATATAAATAATATTTCTTAGTTTCTTAGGCTTTCTAATCCACCCCTGCAGCGAGCCTAAGGTCGGTGGCTCCCAAACCGGTTGGTTTTAGGGCACCGGGTGAGAAAACACCCCACGGACTTAAGGATTCGAGTGACCTAGGCCACAAAACTGTAACGCCCCGATTTCACAGATACG
The DNA here is from genome assembly GCA_038442645.1 of Agave tequilana. Lineage (NCBI taxonomy): Eukaryota > Viridiplantae > Streptophyta > Magnoliopsida > Asparagales > Asparagaceae > Agave > Agave tequilana. The sequence goes on along the minus strand of JAVJIF010011155.1, from coordinate 42,344 downwards.
GGGACGTCACTGCGACGTATATACGTAGGTCAGGAAGTGCCCCCACACATATACGCTAAGCATAAAGTACAACAAGAAAGGATCAGAGTGCAACGCAAAGCATGGTATACACACATATATGCCAACATAAAGGTACAATACAAAGTCATCACAGTATATGATAAACATTACATATTACATATGTCTTTTATCATAACAAGTCCAACAGTAACATATACAAGAAGAACACAAAAGGGCTCACGAGTAGGATGAAGATCCCGTGAGTCAAAAGGAGTCAGGTGCAAGAACTGGAGCTAAGATGCCTGCTCGCTACGGAGGGCTCGATCTACGGTGGACAACTCCACTTCGATCCAAGCTCCGGAATCTGAATGTGCAAATCCAAGGAATCAAGACATACAACAGTAAATGAACTACAGCCAAGTGGCTAAGAAACATGAATAGGGATTAGAACACAAGTATAGTATGTAAGGACGGATATAACATAATCATAATACGGAAAATACAAGTAAAGCTGATTACAAGCAAAAGTGATTGTATATACTTAGGTCACGGTCCCATGAGACTAGTACATCGAAGGAATAATCCAAACAAGGAAACCCTCATCTATATACCTCTATCTCATGCCACAGTAATCCAAGCATATAGAATCAGAGTTGCAAATCATACTATAATCATAACGAGAATACATAACAAGAAGACATGAATCTTAATGAGAAAGACGTAATCCAATAACCGGAATCATCACTGGAATCACGACAAGTAAATAAGAGTCGTAACGGGAACTAAGACAGGAATCATAGCTGGTACACATAACGGTAACTATAACAGAGAACATAACTGACATCTATTATTATTATTACTCGCCTAACCCATATATCTAGGTATGTGTCTCGGTATCGATCCCAACTCACATACATCCATATATAAGCTATTCGAGGTTTGTTAACGGAAGTAGATGGAGAACTGATATCACCTCTTATAGTGGCACTCATACACCGGGGACCAGTTTAGTGGCCCAACGGTTCCCACCACCTGGGACCGGTTTGGAGGCCCAAAGTCCCCCTATAGGTAATCGTGTGGGCCCTAAGTCCCACTACAACTTTCCGCCGCATATATCATATCCATCACTATAAGCAAGGTATCATTCCGGCATCCATCACTTCCACCCATACCCCATACAAGTTGTAGCTTATTAAGGATTATCAGTTTACGGGAAAAAGTGAACATGACAGTATTAGCCCTTCAGATTCAAGAGGTGGCCCCCATGGGTTTCAAGAGGTGGCCCCCACCGTGTGGTGTGGCACTTTGTTCTGAGGGAGTGGATTCTAGAGGTGACCCCCATGGGTTTCAAGAGGTGGCCCCCACCGTGTGGCGTGGCACTTTGTTCCATGTGGCACTTAGTTCCATAAAACAAGGCAGGGTTCCCGCAATTAAGATAATCATAAAGTCAAGTGTATCATGCTTGGTTTAAGGGATAGCATGACAAAGTGGTGATGTCTAGCAAGCAATAAAACATAACAATAAATGTAGAATGGGCCGGGTCAATCATGACATAACTATAGGGTCTGGCAAGGTAGTGGCATGGTTAGTTGATATACATGTGTTAAAAGAGAACATAAAGTTGACAAGTGGTTGATAATGTTACTTGACAAATCGTGAAGTAATATGAGGTAAGATCCAACAAGTAAAAAGTCCTATAGTACCAGTCATGAAGTACAAGAAACCATAATGCATAACACATAAACCAACGACAAGATCCAATTTTAGGAGGGAAATCATTTAAGACATATAGTCAGAATTAGTCGACTAGGGTCAAGGGACTAGTCGACTAATACAGGTTTCAAGTCGACTAACAGGTACGCAAGTCGACTAAGTCTGGGATAAAGAGAATTGGAGTCACGGTTCCAGGAAACATTAGTCGACTAAGGTAAAATGGTTAGTCGACTAAGGTGTTCAAGTCGACTAATAAAATAGGCTTAAGTCGACTGGGCCGAGAGTTGGTTTCTGGTCCAAGGAGGGTTAGTCGACTAGGTGAATTCAGGAGTCGACTAATAGGGATTTCCAGAGAGTTGATCAGTCGACTAATATTTGGGGTAAGTCGACTAATACTGTGTTTTCCAGAAAAACTAGGTTTCAGCTAAGTGTTCTAGTCGACTAGGTTCTAGGTCAAGTCGACTAATACTGGTCGGGGAGCAGTTTACAGAACTGAACTTGGGGTTGTTCTAGATGGTAAAAATGTGATTTTTATGGCATGTGAGCACAAGATATGGGGATGCATGTATACTAGGAATGGAAACATGTCTTGGTGAGTCAAGATATTTACATGGAAAGGTTGGATCTTTAGTTTGATAACTTAAAAATGGGATTTTTAAGGTGCAAGTGTTCAAGAATTCCCATCACAAGTATATAAGGAGTTAACTAGGTCTTGGTGAGTAAAGATACTCACTTGGATGGGTCCAATTGGAGCTTGATCCAAGAAGAAGATGGTGGCTTCAATCCATGAGTGGTTGTTGAAGCTTGAGGTGGAGGAGGTTGAACTTGGAGTTGCCTTGGAGGTTGGAGGTGATGCCCTTGATGCCCTAGATGAACTCTTGTGGTTGGAGGAGGAGATGGAGGAGAATAGATTAGGGTTTCTTGGTGCTAGGGTTTGTGGAGGAGATGAGGGAATTTTGGAGAGGGTTACTCTCTTGATGAAGTGAAAGAGGAAGAAAAGGATTTAATTGCAATTGAAAGGAATATATATGATGGGGATTTTGCAAAGGAGATGCAAATAGGATAGATGCAAGGGGCTTTCTTGCAAAAAGGGAGGTGAGGTGTCCTAGAGTGGCCACTTGGCCGGCCATGGGAAGGAGAGAGAGTGAGTGGGGTTAGGTGAGAGGGTGAGTGGGAAATGAGGTGGCATGACAAGGTGGAAATTGGAATATGCGATAATTGGAAAAATGCCCGAAATTCAAGTATCTCGGAATGATCTGGGAATTTTACCAAAAATCAAGAATAATATATAAAGGCCAATAGTGAATCCGTTTGAAGAAATACTTTATAGTTTTGAAACTAAAAATCCTGGAATCAGCTACCTACCGACTCCGTTTGAATTTCCATAAAATCATAAAATTCTCAGAAAAAGAATATAAGTAGGAATTGCAATTCTAAAAGATAAAGTCTAAAGGACCATCATGAAATTCCAAACAATTTGAGAATTAAAAATCCAGGAATCGGTCAGCGGCACTGGCCGACACCGGTTTTGAAGATTTTCAACTTAATCACAGAAAATTCCAGAAAATCATAGAAAATCCAAAATATTGGAAAACGATGTTTAAAACTGAAATCGATCGAATCGGATAACCAGAATGTCTAAAACAAGTAAAACTCTTGAGATCGAGTCCCCGGCTCAGACAAAGGCTGACTCCGAGTTCACCGATCCAAATTCAAGGCAAAACAATCATATAAGGAATTCATAATACAGAATAAATACAGGAAACAAATCGAAAAAATACGATCGAAAATCTGAATACGCAACTAAGTACGTATTCCGGGAACGGGGTATTACAAAAACTAAGGTCTTAATTTATAAAATCATCGTAAGACGTGAATACTTATGCTTCTTGAGGCACATGTATCCAGCTTCATTTTATATTTATATATATATATATATATATATATATAGGGAAAAGTGTTCCTAGTAGGTCTCCTCAGATTGTAATCTAAGGAGACGGCTTAAAACTCCAACATTCTGATTTTTTTTCACGATCCGACCGCACATTATTATATTCATGTTATAAGATGTATGCATGTAAAAAATCACGGGATTTGAAGTTTGTTTACTCTATTTTCTTTGGGTTCAAATATTAACGGTTTTTAAACAGTAGAACAGAATTGAACGATTAGATCAATGAGTAAATGAACTTCAAATCACGTGATTTTTTATATGCGTACATCTTATAACATGAATATGATAATGTGTGGTCGGATCGTGAAAAAATAATCGGCATGTTGGAGTTTTAAGCCGTCTCCTTAGATTGTAATCTAAGGAGACATACTAGGAGCACTTGACCCATATATATATATATATATATATATATATATATATATATATATATATATATATATATATATATATATATATATATATATATATGAGGCACAAGAGTTTTTGTCTTAGAATCCTAAATGTGAAAGTGTATTAGGATGCACATTTCATTAAGGTAAAAATCAAGACTAATTAATTATTCAAATTTTCCTCCTATACCTAAAAAAATCCAACAATTTATTTTATTTTGACCAAGTTTTTAGAAATCCTAATCATGATTTGCCTAACTCTTAAGATTAACTTAGATTTCTTTCAAAAGATAAGTCAAAATATTGTCTTCTTTTTCAACTATGTATCTAAATTTTTTTTATTTTTATTGTTATTTTAGTTAAGAAGTTAATAACCTATGTTAGAACAATCTATGTTAAATTTTAAAGAAATTTTTATATATATATATATATTTTATTATTATTATTATTATTTTATATTTGTTTTTTTTAATAGCAAAATTCGTAACAATTAGGGTTAGTACCCTCCCCACATTAACTCATGCATTGTCCCCAATGTATGAATGAAATGCATGAATGCATGAATTGGTAGAGAGATAGAGTTACTGATACATTGGGTCAACAAGACCCATGGCTGCGTTTACTTCCGGTACTGATTCCAAAATATTTTCAGACGTTGACCATTTACCTTGAATACATTTCCATTTTTAGGGTCGTATATCTCTATGGCTCCGTGTGGAAACACAATCTTAACAATGAAAGGCCTTGTTCACCTTGATTTTAACTTGCCGGGAAAAAGACGAAGTCTAGAGTTATAGAGTAACACTTTTTGTTCTTGGACAAAAGTTTTTCTAATGATGAACTTATCATGAAAAACCTTAACCCTATCTTTCATAATTTTCGCATTTTCATATGCTTCGTTCCTCAACTCCTTAAGTTCAGAAATTTGCAATTTCTGAAGTTCACCGGCCTTATTAGATCGAAATTCAGCTGCTTAATTGCCTATAAGGCTCGGTGCTCTAACTCAACAGGAAGGTGGCAAGCCTTTCCAAAGACTAGTTTATAAGGAGACATTCCTAGAATCGTTTTAAAGGCGGTCCTATATGCCCATAAGGCATCTACCAATTTGGTGGACCAGTCCTTCCTATTTTGATTCACAGTTTTCTCTAAGATAAGCTTAACTTGCCTATTGGAAGCTTCTACCTTTCTACTGGTTTGAGGATGGTACGGTGTAGATAACTTGTGCGTTATGGCATATTTTCGCATAAGAGCTTCAAAAGTTCTATTGCAAAAATGTGTACCATTGTCACTAATTATGGCACGAGGGGTTCCAAAGCGTGTGAAGATGTTTTCTTTCAAGAATTTGACAACAACTTTGTTGTCATTTGTCTTGCAAGGGACGGCTTCAACCCATTTGGATACGTAATCTATAGCCAACAAGATGTATTGGTGCCCAAACGAATTAGGGAAGGGACCCATAAAATCAATGCCCCAAACATCAAAAAGTTCTACTTCTAGAATGGATTTAGGGGCATCATATTTCGTTTAGAAATCCTTCCTATCATTTGACATCTTGTGCAAGTTTTGCAAAAGTCAAATGCGTCTTTAAATAAGTGGGCCAATAGAAGCCACTTTGTAGGACCTTTTCGGCAGTTGCTGGGACCAAAATGTCCACCGCAAGTAAATTCGTGACAAAAGGCTAGAACGCTTCTAGTTTCTCATCAGGAACACATCTCCTAATAATTTGATCACTATAATATTTGAAAAGGTAAGGATCCTCCCATATGAAATACCGGACTTGAGACAAGAATCAGTATCTATCCTGTTTTGACCAAATAGGTGGTGTTTGATTTGTGACTAAGTAATTAACTATGTCGGCAAACCATGGTTCCGTAGAGATGGCTAGAAGTTGTTCGTCGGGAAAATTATCGTTGATGGGCAGTTCGTCGGAAGGTGCGTTTGGCACACGAGAGAGATGGTCTGCGACGACATTTCAACACCCTTTTTATCTCGAATTTCGAGATCAAATTCTTGAAGGAGGAGGATCCAACGAATGAGTCAGGCCTTCACATCCTTTTTGAGTATTAGGTATCGAAGTGCAGAATGGTCGATGAATACTGTGGTTTTGGTCCCAAGTAGGTATGGGCGGAATTTCTCCAAAGCGAACACTACTGCCAAGAATTCTTTCTCGGTTGTAGTATAGTTCACTTGGGCATCATTGAGTGTCCTACTTGAATAATAGATCACGTGTTGCTTGTTATCTTTGCGTTGTCTTAAGATAGCGCCTATCGCAAAATCTGAGGCATCACACATGATCTCAAAGGGGTTGGACCAGTTCGGAGGTGAGATGATAGGTGCAGAGATAAGTTTCAATTTTAGCTTCTCCCACGCGCTATTACACTTATCGTCAAAAATGAAGGGCACGTCTTTGGCTAAAAGGTTTGTAAGGGGTCTAGCAATTTTGCTAAAATCCTTAATGAACCTACGGTAAAACCCGGCGTGTCTTAAGAAAGAACGAATGTCTTTCACACTTTGTGGAATTGGGAGTTTGGCTATGATCTCCACCTTAGCCTTATCCACTTTGATCCCTTTCCTAGATATCTCATGATCTAGGACAATCCCATGCTGCACTATAAAGTGGCATTTTTCCCAATTTAGGGTCAAGTTCTTTTCGGTGCATCTATTTAGCACTAGCTCTAAGTGATGGAGACATTGGTCAAATGAATTTCCATAGACGGAGAAGTCGTCCATGAAAATTTCCAAGAAGCGCTCGACCATGTCAGAGAAAAGGCTTAACATGCAACGTTGGAAAGTGGCAGGGGCATTGCATAGGCCGAAAGGTATTCGGCGATAGGCAAATATCCCAAATGGGCACGTGAACGTTGTTTTTTTCTTGGTCCTCCGGGGCTATTGGGATTTAGTTATACCCTGAGTAACCGTCTAAGAAACAGTAATACTCATGGCCCGCTAAGCGTTCCAACATTTGGTCGATAAATGGGAGGGAAAATCAAGAGTAACCAAGTCAAGAGGTACAGTAATACAAGTGTAATATCAGGCAAGAGACAGGTTGTGTACAATATGATAATAGCAGGAGATTAGTGAAGTAGTACATAGGTGGTAAAGCCAGGAATATATAATATACTAATAATAGTAGTAAAACCAAAAATCCGAATGAAAACCATGAAAGCTAATACGACAAAATCGGCAGTGCAACCCAGATTACGGCTTCATGAGATAAGTACGTCGAAGAAATAATCCAAATAAAGACACCCTCATATATATACCTTATATCTCACATTATCGTAATCTGAATATATACAATCCGAATTGCAAAACAGCGTGATGAATTATTAATTAGTATCTTATTATTATTACTCGTCATACCTATATATCTAGATATGTGCCCTACAATCCCAAACACACATACATCCATATATGAGTAAGCCGAAGTTGTTATTGGAAACTGATGATGAAACAATGGGTTATTTTTACAGTGGGTTCCGTACATACCCGAGACCACAACTCAGGAGGTTCCGGTGCTGTCCTGAAACCTGCCGCTAGGTAAACAGGAGGTGAGTCTTATATTATGCCCATTCGGGAATGTAACAGGAGGGAGGGAGTCAGCGCTCCCCTCGGACACCTGGAGGCCCCCAGGTAAAGCTGAAAGTTGGAGTTGCACAACATATTTAATACCACTGTAAATATATTCGCTACTTGAAGTCCATTAGTTTCCCTCTTACCCGATGTAAGTTGTCCTTTTTATAGTTTGTTATGTAATTATCAATTTATGGGAATATCAACAGGTCAGATTCAAGAAGTTACAGGAGTACATAAGTACTATAGATTCAGATCACTGTATATAATACAGGATATCAAGACAGAATTTCCGTAAATATGATAATCACAGGTCAGACAGTCAGGTATCAGGTGGCAGGTGATAAGTGTATCAAACATGTGTCAGGTGATAGCATGTAGGAGTCAGGCGTTAAGTAGTAACATGCAGTTGTCAGGTGATCACAGGCAGGTGATAGCACGTCAAATAAATAAGCACAGTAGATATCATTATCTTATATCATAATACAAGAAAATGGTATCGATACAAGGGATCGATACAAATACAAGAAAGCAATACGATTTTGGAAAACGGTTCAAGTAAAAGTTTCAAACTCTTCACAACCATCGAGAAAAGAGTAGTTAAATCATCAAGCAGGTAAATGGAGAAGTAAGCAAGCAAGCATCCAAACACAACTTAGCAGGGCTGGGGATAAGGTCAGCGAACAGTGTTTAATCACTAAAGCGCCCGGTGGAACCCGAAAATTACTCGGCTTAATATGCGAGTGTAAAATCTGACAGAGTTTCATCTAAGCGTATTTAGTGGTAAAATGCTGAGCGCTAAACTTTCTTTCCAGGCGTAGCTAGAAAGTTCAGAGGACTTTAATAAACCTCTGAGAGGTTAAACCCGAAGGCTGTAGTAAAACTCCAGAGCAGTTAAGCCCGGAGGCTGTTTACCTGCACCAAATGTTAGTACCAAATATCATACAAATAATATAGCCTATACTATTATAAGTATCAGTCCACAGAATATAAATACATCAAATTGGTACAAATACACATGTTTGGAAGTACAATACAGGATCCCAGAAAAATATATAAAACGCCCGTCGAAACGGGGTATCCAGAAAAGCGAGAACACACGCCTAAATACAGAAAACACTATGAAATCCCCGATCTCCGGAACTTCAAGTAACCAAAGCGTGAACGCATTCAATATATATATATATATATATATATATATATATATATATATATATATATATATATATATATATATATATATATATATTATATATATATATATATATATATATATATATATATATATATATATAGATAGAGAGAGAGAGAGAGAGAGAAGAGAGGGAACGCGAAGGTGGCCGGACGCGAAGGTTTGAACGCGGGGATCGCGTTACGAGAAAGTGGTGCTTCGCGTTTTGAGGACTAAAATGCGAGGATCGCGTTTTGGAATTGCTTGAACGCGGGGGTAAGCTCCGCGTCCAGCAATTATACTCGAGAGAGAGGGGGAGAGAGATAGAGAGAACGCAAGAGAGAGAGTGCGAGAGAGAGAGAGAGAACGCAAGAGAGAGAGTGAGAGAGGGACCGTATCCAAGGAAGGGGGCAGGCCACTGAAAGAGAAGAAGCACTTCTCTGTTAAAGAAAACAGAGAGGGAGAAAGAAGTGAAAGAAAGAAGTGAAGGAAAGAAAGAAGATAGAAGAAAGAAGAAAAAGAAAAAGGGAAGAGAGGAGAGGGGCTCTAGCCGTTCTAGTGGCCGGCCAGGGGTGGTCCTCTAGCGGCGGGGACATCCGACGGTCTGACTAGGAGGAGTGGCAGCCTGGGCCCCAATGGGGGGTGCAAGAGTAGTATAAAGTGGTGGAGATGGGAGTTGTTGAATTGGCATTTTGGAAAGCGAGGAAGGGCTTAAATGAAAGAGCACGATGGAGGAGGAAGTTTGGTGGAGTCGGTGGTGGATGCGTTGGTGTAGGTGGTGGTGGGGATGATGGAGAAGGTGATGGTGAAGATGGGTTTTGGTGGGGAAGAAGAACGGAGGTGGTGGTGATGGTGTACGGAGTTGGTGTTTGGTAGAGAGGGAGAGGAGGAGAAGATATGGTGTTGAGTTGGTGGTGGTGGTGGCCTAGGGACGCCGACCTAGGAGGAGGGCACGACTACGTGGGTGCTGTTGGTTGGATGAAGAAAAAGAGAGGAGGAGGGAAAGAAATGAAAGAGAGAGTGGAAGAAAGGGGTATATGTGTGTCTACACACACACAAACACACACACACACACACACAGAGGAGTGGGGGGTAATAATGAGACTTGCGTCTCATTAAACCAGCCCTGCATATGGATAAGGTGAGCTCAGAAGCGGGGACGAGGTCCACGTCTTGGCTGGGCTGAGCTCAGATGGGAGCACGAGCTACTATACTCGCCATAAATGAGGAGAGAGAAAAAGTGGTTGGATATGGGTGATTGATGGAAATTGATTAGTGTGGTATTAAATGAGAGAGAGAGAAGAGGATGATCCTTGTATTGGGTGCTGGAGAGACTCGCGTTGTCTGAGCCTTGCGTCGGATCTTGGCCAGCCCCGCGTTGGGGAGGAGAGAGAAAATGTGGGAGAGGAGAATATATATTTTGGGGAGTTCTGTAGTGGAAAAGGGGAGAAAAGAATAAGAAAAGAAAGGGAAAATAATGAGGGAATTATAAATAGAGAAGAAAATTGAAAAAGGTAAAATATGAAGAAAAATATCTGGATAAAATTTCGGTATCTAAGAAAACACTGAAAATTTCGGAAAAGTCTGGAAAATGAAGTAACTCGAAATTGTTCCCAAAAATTCTCAAAAATAATAAATATTATATTAAGACACATGGTGAAAGTGGTTTCTAGATATTTAACTTTATTTATAAATTAAAAATCACAGAATGATCAGCAGCATTGGTCGATACTACTTTTGAAGATTTTAAGATTTAATTCAGAAAAATTTCAAAAATTATGAAAAATCTAAAATATTGAAAAACGAGATTTGAAACTGAAATCGGTCAAATCTGACTAGCAGAAAGGTCAAATCGATCAATAAACTGGGATCGGGTCACTGGTTCAGACTCAGGTTGAATCTAAAATCAGGAATCAGGATTCAAATACCAAATGATGATATAAATAATCATAAAACAAAATAAATAAGAAGAAAAGTTGAAAGAATATGAACAGAAAATCAGAATACGGATCTGAGTATGTATTCCGGAAACGGGGTATTTCAAGGACATTTTCATGCCACACGTTCACATTTGATTTATGTCATTAAGGGTTCTAAAACTTGTGATTTGAAAGTCCTACCTCGATTATGAGAAAGTAACACCACCATGTTCGGTGACTGGACACTTAATGGATAGATTGATATGAAACGTTGATTTGTTGGCGGCTAAAGTTTTAGTATCATAAAGTTATGCATAACATCCATCTAGCATGATTTGCTTGGCTCAAGTGGAAGATTGTTAGATTTTATTTATTTATTTTAAGTCTAAATTTATTTAGGCCTAATCAAGTTAATTGGATATCTGTACCCGCCTCTATAACCTATGTTGTTAGACCCGTTTAGGGATTGATCAAATCTAATGGTTTGAGTCTAAATTCGTTTCAATTACACTTAGCCATGAGTGTATTTAATTTATGATGTGGCACTCATCTGCAAGTGTGGAGCTCATGTTATTAATCAAGGACTTAGATTTATGATGAGTTGAACTGGGTTTTATCCTGATGCTATATATATCATGGGTAGGATTCCCTCTCCACTATTATGACATAATCTCTCTTGGAGTCTTTTCATCTCCTTTAAGGACCAAGAAGATAACTTACTAATTGGAAAGAAGAATCTTCTCCCTTCAACTCCGCGTCTTCGAGATCGTGCAACTTTCGATATCCCTTTCGTGATGGAATCAAGCGTGCCTAAACACTACTTCCCTTTGATCTTGATAAAGAGGCTATTAAATACATGTGATCTCTTATTTGAAATAATTATTAGATCAACATTTATATGTTTGAGGCAAATCACGTCCAAACAAGGAAGTTCTTTGGATCACAAGTAACCACTGATTTGATACATGCAACCCTAAACTTTGTAGATCCAAACATTCTTTTCTCAATTTTATAAAAAAATAAAATTGCAAGTTGGATTTTTCTTTTTCGTTTTTCATGTACAGCTAGAAAAGCCAATTATTAATGTTGGTGCGTCTCCACGCATGCTGATAGAATTAGATCATATAGCTTCTTTTTTTTTTTTTTTTTACTAGTTAAGGGGTGCATGAAGCCGTGAAGGCACTCAATGTCACGCGCGTGCGAGAACTCGAACCAGCGAACCCAACACCAACTAAAATGCCACTTGCGGGGGACAATTAGATCATATACCTATCAAACGATGGTTGGTACCGGCGACGCAATCAATGGTGCCATGGCGACCTGGCCTTTGCTCGGAGATTTGACGGCGACTTTGCCACGTTTTCTTCTTGTTATTTCTTCTCCTTTATGATTTTATATTAGAAGTTAATTTTTTCAGAGGAGAGTAGGGTGGATGTAACTCACACGGAGAGTTCAGAATTTGAACATGGAGTCATACATCACTATCGGCGCACCTTAGCCACCCGCAGCGCTTTGTCTCTCCTGAGCAGTGGCCGCTCCCCTCACTTGGCACTAGCTGCTTCCTTTTGGAAAAAGACCAGTTTGAAAAGGACCTTTCATGCAACTACTGAACTAACAACTATAATTACAAAGTGTGGCTTGATTTTTCTACTCCCTTGTCAGCTTGCATTTTTCAAAAATATACACTGAACTTGCATTAAAGTAATCCTCACGTTGAATCACTGATGCATGAGGATGAAACCACTCGAGGGTTTGGAAAGAAATTTCAAATTGCTTGTTGTATAGAAGACTTCTCATGAACTTCTTTGATAGTAGTACTTTGGATGTGATACTTCCAACCAGCTAACAGTTTGTTCAAAGTACATAATTCACCTTGCTTCAAATAATACACAATCATTTTATGTCCATGCGAACAATTCATTTGTCCACAAGTCTGAACACACAGCAGGTCTAGCAAACCATGAGAATCACAAGTCATAAAATCCTTTGTGAAGATTGCCAGTCATTTTCATTTCTGTGCTCAACAATCTCTCAACCCATTCCCACTGGGCTTTTGACTGCTGTTTGACTCTATTTCCGCGTAGCCCTCTAGTGTGTATTTTATCCACTTCCTGAGATCAATACTCAAGAGAAGATGAGAGACAGGTTCAAAGGGTAGATTGGGTCTTTGGTCAAGAGTCTTCTCCTGATTATTTCCCCACATGTGCCTTTCTTTGATTTTTTTTTTTTTTTTTTGGCTAGTTAGTTCAGGGTGCACCCAATGTCACGCACGAGCGTTCGAACCGACGATCGGCGTGCGAGCGGAGCTATTACAAACTCAAGACCGATAGAAATGCCACTTGCGAGAGACTTGTGCCTTTCTTTGATAGCAGCACTTCATTTTCCTTCCATGAGCTTAAAGTGCCTTCATCCTACAGTCACTATAGATTAATTATTATTCATGTACGGTGTCTAATGAGTGTACTAATTAAGACAAGAAAGTATCAAGTACGTTTTACGTGTTGGATTTTGATTTTGGAGAAAAAATTTGAGTTTCCTTCAATTTTGACTTGAGTATTTAGTTTCACAATGGATAAGCGATGGAAAATTGAGTAGTATATATACTAACTCCTCTCAAGTTTATTGTTATAAATAGTTGAGCCTTCCCACACTCCTCACACTCGTGCACACACGCTGAACGGGTTGGGTTCGGGTTCGGGTGGCACGCGCCCATGTTTTGATTTTTATCTGTTAATATTTTATTTAAATTTTATTTACAATTCTATTGAGATTTCATGTTTTTTGACTATTCTTCTTAGACCCGTTCAAATGGATCGGATCCGCATGATCCCAGAGTTGTTGCAACTGCTTGAACGGACACGATCCTTGTGGGGACTGTTACCACTACAGGGTGTTCAAATGCTATAAATTCTAGCGTATTTCATCCATCTTTAATACATGAAACAGTTACATCCAAACAGATTCTCTCTCCCCCTTATATTTCTTATATCAAAACTCTGTCAAAATTCTGAATTTGAGATTTCAATTTTGGTGATTATTGAAGTTGTGCTTTTCCATTCCTGGCAACAAATCTCTGGCTGAGCATAGGCCTAGTTCGTCGTCCTGAGTTGGTTACTGATGATTTACCAGAGGAGTTTTTACTGTTAGGATAGGAGGCCGGTGAGGGATCGACCATCTTTCTTCTAGGGCAATGCTTCTTCACGACTACGTCACCCCAGTCTAGTAATTTGTTTTTCTTTTTAATTCTTTATATATTAGTTGCATATTTTTGGACAAGTATTTAATTTGATTAAAAGATTTAATAAGTGTCGCATGTTTAAATTTAAAAATACTGTTATAAATCCTACAGTACCTACCTATTTACTTCCCTTGGTTGGTCAATTCTAGTCACTCTCTTGCAGATATACACGGGCCTATTGTTTCGTTACAAAACGTCGCAAGTCGTAAGTCGTAAAATGAGAATGGAAAAAGTGAACTGCAGCAGAGAAAATATATTGTGTTTTACAGGTTTGGTTGATAGAGTGAAGTGTAAATGGAAAAGTATATTGTGTTTTACGGTGTTTGGTTGATAAAGTGAAAGTGTAAATGGTAAAATATATTGTGTTTTACGGTGTTCGGTTGGTAATGTAAAAGTATAAGTAGAAAAGTTGACCACAAAATTAACTGTAGCAGTGATTGAAATATTATAAATACTATTAAATTAAATCTACTATTACAAATTAAATTGTATTAATAAATTTGAGATAAAAAATTAATAATCTTAATATTTTATTTATAACATAATATTAATAAAATATTAGTATAAATAGTAAAATATTACTAAAATATTAACTAAATAAATAATGTAAAATTTTAAGAAAATCTAAAGAACATTAATAAAATTTTAAGAATACTAATAAAACATAAATATTAAAAATCTTACAAAAAATAATAAAATATAGTTATAATATTATAATATTAAAAATACTTGAAAATTATTGTAATATAAATTTTATTATAATATTATTGTAATATTATAGAAATATAAAATTAACAAAGTAAAATATAATTATAATTTAATAATAAATTACCATTATAGTATTATTATACTGAATTATTATTACAATATTAACATAATAAAATATTAATATAATAATAAAATATATTATGATATTAATAAAGTAATTTTTATATAAAAATAAATAATTAAATATATAGTAATTTTATATTAAAGTATAATATTGTTATATTAATAAAATATTAACTCTAAATAAAATAATAAAAAATGGAATAAGTATTAATAAAATAATAAAGTATTAAATAAAATATTAAATTAAAATATTAAATATTAAATATTAAAACAATATTAAAAACAATAAAAAATTTAAAGATTATAAAATAATTAAATAATTAAATAAGAAATTGAACACTATTTAAAATATTAAATATTTAATAATATTAAATTATATATTGATTATCAAGTAACTGTTTGAACTGTAAGTGTACTACAAGTGAGAGTTACATGATCACAAAATTAACTGTAGCAACTGCAAGTGGGAAAATATGAGTGTAAAAGTGAGATTTACATGACTACAAATTTAACTGTAGCAAGTTAGCAACTGCAAGTGGGAAAAGAAGAGTTGCATTTTGCAACTTGTTTTTCAGCGAAACAAACAACAGAAAATGGAAAAGAAGTTTTACGACTTGCGTTTTACGACGTTTTGCGGCGAAACAAACACCCTCTATATCTCCATGAGTTGGGTGCTGCTCAAGTCTTATATTAGATGAACAAAATACTTATGTTTCATTGTGATGACAGCATAGCATTATAAGATTGGCTCACTAAATATTTAATAACATTTAAATTTTCCAATTTATCACTCATCGTCGCTTTGAATAAATAAGATGTCGAAAACTTTTAATTATAGAGTAGAAAATTACTCTAGAAACGGTAACGGAACATGTGACCTCTCCCATCATATGTAAGCAGCCTACTGATACTTAGAAAATTTCTCAATCTAAAATTTTGCTGCATCACCAAAAACTGGACCACTGAAACAGTAAACTGGATAAATCCCTACAAAAGAGCCCCACAAGAAAACAATATGGAAATTGTGACGAATCCGCTGTTTGCTGTTCTAGGCAGAGCAGCTGATCTAAGATAAATGGCCTTTGCTCAGAATTTAGATACATTCATCAGGCATATTCTCTGCAGTTCCCACAATCCAGCAACTGAAGCTGATTCCAACTTTTGTACTATTTTTCTCAGTCTGAAACAGTTTTTTCTTTAGCTGGATCCAATGTATCCAAAGAAAGAAAAGTCCAGCAATCAGAGTACAGAGTTCTTTCCCTGGACACACAAGAAATCATTAAATTGCAAACTGAAGCATCAAAGTCTTATCTATGGTCTGAATAATAATAACAACTGCAAGTATTTCTAGGATTGGATTTCATACTCGAATCGTAATCGTAAGAAAGTAGGTCAATAATTAATTCAGCACAAGATACAGACTCCAGCCTGTGCACTTCCCTTGCTTGTAGACTAATGAATACAAGAATCTCATATGATTTCACTTTCACCATTTCTTTACTCCAAATATAACAACAAGAAGATTAAAATTCCCGTCGTTTTCTTTTCTCTGAGACAACCACAGGTCATTTTTTTATAAGAGATTGCAAGCATCAGACTCTATCCAACCAAAGTGCAATGTTAGTGTCCTCCCACTGAGGAATTCCTACTTTGATCAGGGAGAGTACATAATTTAATACACCAATGATCACTCACATGACCCATTCATTAATACAAAAATGAATTCCCCAGTTTCTTGGCAAGTGCCCTTCCGTCACAAGGAAGTTTGTTGGTAGGGTAGGAGTCTGAGGATAAAATTTCGCAGTTTGCAGGTAGAAATGGAATCAGTAATCACACATGTTGTTGAACTGGCAATGACTCATCCGATTCCTTGAAAAATCCTCAGGGTCCGTGATCAGGACTAATGTTGCCATGTTGGAGAGGAAAGTAAAGGTCCAAGAACAAAGCCAGGTTGTTGAACAATTGGATTAACTGGAAGAAATTTTCTGCTTCTGCTTCTGCTCTTCTTCTTATCTTGGACACGATCAAATCATCCTCTGAACTGTTATTACTGACCTTTCGCTTCTTATACTTTGCACCGGCATTTGAAGATACTTTCTCTTCTTTCCTACACAAAAACTTTGCTGTTGTCTTAAGAGAGACAGCGTCAGCTGGGGATCCTAGCTCCTGTTGCTGGTTCTTCTTAAGCTGCCTTCCATAAACCTTCACAGCCTCCTGTGGAGGAAGCAATCCCCACTCCATCATCCTGCAAGAGGGGCCACCAGAATTATCTCAAAGTGTGAACCATAAAGATTCTACCAAACACAAAGTGCTTAACATGTTTTGAGTGAATTTTAAATTTTCAGAAATCAAACAGCTCATACATTATTATGGAAAACCCTCCTGTAAAGTTAATAATTGCCAAGAGGGTCCTATACAGGGTTGCAACCCAGCCAGGGTTTCGGGGACAACTTGAACGCAGTGCAACATATGCATGTTGCACCAACACTAAGCTTATTTTAGCTTGGGTCTACTTAATTTTGAGGTAAATTATAGATATAAGTTGATAATAGTACTCATATTGACAACAAAAATTGGGCTTGTAGTCTATTATAACCCATTTTCTACAGAAAATAAATTAGGACAAAAACAGATCTTGCAATAAATTTTGTTTACACATGACAATGATATGCACACAGACTTGCAAATCATTGATATATAATATGGGATGTTTGCACTTCATACGCATATTCGTCAAAGCTGTCTCTGTGTGTGCGTAAAATGTAATAAAATGTACATAACCTCACCGAGCTTGGGTATTTGGGCTAGAGTTGGATTTGAACCCAATAGGAAGTAGGAACCTGACCTCATCAGGATAGTTGGAAATTTTAGTCAAGAAGCAACCCATTTAATGAATAACTTGACCCAGCCAGCCAGGCTGAGGAAGTTGAGGCCAACCAAAATTTTGGCATTAATTTTATGAGACACCACAACTTGTTAACAGCGAAGGACAATAATTATTCACTTTTCCTATTATCCATATGTATTGACGAATTCATCAATGAAGTATTCCATCCAACATCTCCTTTTTCTTAGATATTAAATAGTTGCCATGTAGTTTAGAGTCAATTTCAATTGTAGGGAGAATTTCATTTCCAAATGTTTAATACAGTATGAGTGAATCTGGGAAACTTCTCAAATCATGTACAGAAAAAAAAATGCAGATATATCCATAATAAACTATTATCATTGAATTATGCAGAAAATATATCCTGATTTTTTTTTTCTGTACTCACTATATGACTAGTTTAAGTACAGAGTACAAGGCCGACGCTAGTGCAGTTAAAAACATAGGCATGATTATTGGATTCTTTTTAGGGAATCATTGACACATCTTTATTGCAATTCCTGAAGGAAGATGCAACCATTTTCTAATGCTGTGATTGTTCATCATCATCATTATAAAAGCCTTTTCCCATCAATTAGACACTGTTATGTGCAGGAGAAAGGTGCTTTCAGCAAGCCTGGAAAGTGCAGATTTATTTAATTTGGACAATTGTAGGCTATGGAACTTTTTGCCTAATATTGTCAATAAGAAACTTGGAGGTGACGCTTGCGAGAAACTCAGTTCACACAGCTTCCAAAAGCACAAACATGCCAGTAACACCACACATCACTGTGACAACTTGCTGTAATATCATTTAATGTGTCAGTTTGGTCCACTGCAGCTCTAGCAGTAATTTATCACAAACAGACTAGTATTTTGGCAAAAAAATGTTCAGCAAGACAGCCTTATTGGTGAGTATTAGTTGGAAATGGGCTTGGGCCAACCCAAAAGGTTTCAGTGTGTGGACATCTTGAATCGGACATTGTGATGTCTCTGAGTTCTAAACTGAAGGCCCAATTAATTTTGTGTAGTGCCTGAGTTCAAGTCCACCCAGCACTGCATGGCAGGACAAGTAGCCTGGCCCGAATAAGGCAAGAAGGTGTGGTCTACAGCACGGCCCGACATGATGCACTGTTTTAAGCCCAGTCTTCCATGCAGTGTAGTATTTCAGACCAAACGTATAGGCACATACATTTTGAAGGGAAATTGCTCAACTTTTTTGAAGGTCATCTGTTATATAGTATAGGCCAAAGTGAAAAATTAATTTTTTTGAAGGGACAAAAGCTAAAGGAATTTTGAACCACTGACATATGCTAATGTAATCACTAAGTACATAACTAAAGGAATAATAACTAAGTTATGACATAATTTTATTATATTATATAATTTTAATCAATCACTTTTGAACCACTGACCTATGCTAATGTAATCACTAAGTACATAACTAAAGGAATAATAACTAAGTTATGACGAAATTTTATTATATTATATAATTTTAATCAATCACACCTTATTTCATTATAAGTATACGACTTACTAAGTTATAACCTGTTATTTATAAGTTGTAGATTAATTATCAACATATGTATTATGAGATTCCGAGAATCTCTAAAGAGTCTAACCTCTATTACTATTAGACAAATTAGAGAATAGACTCGATAGTCAATATTATGCAACTTTGTTTACTAACTCGAGCACGATAGTAAAACCTTTTTGCTATTGTGCAAGAGTTTAGGGTTCCAACCGTGCTTGCACTAGGGTACAACCCATTCTCAAAATAACAAGTGTTTGTAACTTAGTTAATAATAATTACTTATATTGAGTTATAACTTAGTTAACAATTATTTAACGAATAAGCTTATTCTATAACAGTTTTAAAAAAAGGATGAAATTTAATAACTCTACTTTAAACAATGTTTATAAGCGAATAACTAACTTAATTATATATCTATTAGTAACTATTAACTAATAAACAAGTGAACTTTTACAAATTTATAGCTTATCTACTAATAAGATATTAGCTTACAATATTATTTCACGTGAATAACTAAATTAAACTTAATTATTATCATGTTTTCAAATATCGGCCGAGTCTGATTATAACGACAATATCCTTTTGGAATATGAGATATTGACTACTTCTGGTCGAATGGCGGATATTGATTCTGAAATTTAATCCATGGTTATTATATTATGTAATTTTAGTTAATCATAACTTATTTCATTATGCGTACATAATTTACTAATTTATAACTTGTTATGTATAAAGTTATTAGAAGTCATAGATTAATTTTGAATTTATCTTTTATGAGATTCTTAGAACATCTAAACTCTATTACTACTAGACTAGTTAGAGAATAGAATCAGTGGTCAATATTATGCTAGTTTATGGTAAGTTCATAACTTAGTAAATAATTATTTATATTGAGTTAATAACTTAGTAATTATTTAATAAATAAGCTTATTTGATAATTTAGTCTAAAAAATAAGTTGATAAGTTATAACTAACTTAATTATATGTCTACTAATAACTAATAAATAAGTTAATTTTTAAAATTTTATAGCTTATTTATTAAAAAGTTGATAACTTACAAAATTATTGAATTTATTTCCTAATGAATAACTAATATGTGGCTTAAAGTTTTTATATTTAGTAATTTTAATTAACCATAACTTACTTCATTACTTACTATGCTATAATTTAAAGTTATTTATAAATTATAGGTCATCGTTAATTTATCTACTATATGATTCTAAGAACTCTCTAAACTCGAATACATTAGACTCAATTGTCAATAGAGACTAAATAATGATCGTCTCTCTTTCTGTTTCTCGCCGTCCTTGCCGCCAAGTCCTAAATCCCCAAATAGGGATCTTATCTCCTTGTCTTCCTCGCCGACCCCTTAACTATTGAACAATGTTGATCTCTTAGCATCAACATGGTTCGAGGTAGCTGAATAGACCTCGGCCTAGAAACCGAGTCCTTTGGCCGGTCATCTTCAAATCAAATCATTAGGTTGAACATGGAACATCTCAACTTTCAAGATGAAAATAGTCCAAAAGAGACGTCTTTAAGATTAAAATTCTCATACACGAATTGGTCCAAATGAAACATCTTCAAATTCTTGTGCACGAACTGGAGCCTAACCTAGTGAGAATAGTTAAAACTCTTACACTAAAAGTGATGGATTTTCTTCATAATGAAAATTACATTTAACAAGACTCAAGCAGAATGAAAGTAGCTCTTCTACATGATCACATGCTATAGATGTCTCAAAATTTTGTTAATGAGGAAGGTTTGAAGTGGAAAAACTTGTTCATTAGGAAGAAACTAATTGATGGCGGACATGAAGATATTTAAGAAGAGTTATTTTAGTATTTTTTTTTATTTTCTTGTATTAGTTTGTAATTTTCTTTTATTAGTGTGGAGGGAAATTCTCGGGGAACTTCTCCACACCACGAGTTGTAAATGAGTTTGTAAGTGAGTGGACAACTGCAGCAATCACAGACAATAAAAATTTGCGTGAAAACCCCGAAAGGGAAAATCACGGGGAGAGAGAATTCATTATAATGTATGGGGATTACAATGAATTAGCAGGGTGATCTGCGATTACAAGTTCTAAGATTTTCTGGAATCAGATCTGAACTGGTAGAGTTTTGGGCAAAAAGCCATCCCCTTTCTCGATGGAGAAGTATTAATACCCGTTTGAGCTATCTTCGTGGGTGCGTATATCTCAAAGTCCATAACTGCATGATCCGCACGTTATGATCTTTTTGTAACCGCTCAGATTGCGTCGCTTGATTGTAGGATCGCTATGCAGAGATATTCGCCACCATTCAAAACTGTCTGCATTGATATAGGGGCGTTACAACATTTAAAACGTGGGGATGATCGGCAACGTAGCTGGATTCGTTAATTGCGGGGACATATTGTCCAACTTTAAGTGGCGGAGTAGTAGCAGGCTCCAGAAGGCCTTCGTGTTAGAGCCTTGAGTGGCTCCGGGAAGGGCCCTTGTACCGGTAGGAGAGGATCCTTGTATTGTTTGTTGAGGTCCCGAAGAGTCGTGCAACTCCAGTTAAGTGATGAACCCAGGTAGGTAATGTCTAAGTTGATGTGGGCTCGAGGCGAGGCCTGAGGTTCTCTCTTAAGCCTACGTCAGACTTGTAAGTGAGTTGGGCCCGCTGGCAGAGAAGTGAAGCCTCCAAGTTTTCAGACATTGTGTCATGATCTTGACAAAGGTCAAAATATGACCACTACAGATGCCCCCTCCGCCTCCTCCTTCTCGGAGTCTTCGAGTGAGGAGGGAAGCGGAGTAATCCCATCTTCTATGACCGACACCTGTCCTCCTGCCCGACACGTGTCCCGATAACGTGGAACAAGGGTCCGCTCCCTAAGGGGGAGCGGCGATCCCCAAAGAGATGCATGAGAGGGTTCATAAGCTGTACCGACTCCCGTATGACTATCGGAACTGAAGTTGGCTGCTGGACCCACAGAGGCCCTCCGAGCCCCCGACCATTCCGAGACCCACGACGTCGAGCAGAGATGAGGATGCGCAGGCTCCTGCCATCGAGAAGGAGAGCGCTTTCGCAAGTGACGTCTCGATGGGAGAGGTGGAATCCTGGTCAAAAGGTGTGACTTCGGAGCCCGAGGTGCGCTCCAAGAAGCGCCTGACTTAAGCAGAGCAACCGAAGAGTAGAGAACCGCAGGAGGAGTCTTCTCCTTGACCTCAGATCTCCGGGCGGGTAAGTATTAATTTGGTTCTGAATCTTTCCACATAGCTTCCATGGTTTGCATAAGAGATGCCAGATGATCGAGTATAACTCCGATGCCCAGGAGCTGGAGAGGATGATGGCAACTGTGGACTGAGGCTCCAATCCTGAAAAGGGAGACGGAGCCGAGCAGAAAGCCCCTTCCAATGCAATAGGGCAGCCGAAATCCTGTGAACCAACCTCCCAGATCGAAGTCCTCGGAGAGGCGGTACTTCTGAAGGATACCTCTGACGTCAAAGTCCTCGGAGATGCGGTGCCCCCAGAGGATACCTCCGGGTCTGTGTCCCCGACTAAGAAGCCCGTACTCGGAGTGGCAAGAGTCGGCGAGGTAGGTGCTGCTGCTGGGTCCTTGGAGTTGGAGAGAAGAGATTCTGAACTCTAGGCGGCTTCCCAAGGGTTGGAGGCTGCAAATCGACAGACTGAAGACGCCATGGCTGAGCTTGCCGCGCGAGGAGCGCCTTCCAGAATGAAAAGGATGACCTCTGGTATAAGTTTTCTGATAAGGAGACCGAGAAGCAGGCGGATGAGAACGTTAGAGGCTACAGAAATAGGTCAAGGTCTTCAAGCTTATGAAGTACAAAGACAGGTACAATGATGGGTTCAAGGCAAACCACCGAGGTACCCTCTCGGGGCTGGGAGCCTCCGCACTAATCAAGGATCGATGAAAGTCTTGGTCTCCCATGCTCTTTCAATGCCTGATGCCTCCGCCACGGCTACGGTCATTGGGACTTCTTGGGATTCTCCTTTCAGTGCAGCTCCTGCTGAGGGCCAGTTTGCTGAAGCCTGTCGGGACTCCGAGGCGGACCCTGCTTTCAGAGCTGCCGAGGCGCCTCACCCAGATATTGTGAGTGTTTGAGTGAGCTATAATTTCTCTGATTGTATTTTGTAATCTTCTCATTTAATGGATAGAAAATTTTGCTCAAAATCTGAATTTCTCAAAATTTCGATTGTCTTCTCATTTTGGCATTCTGTAGTTTGTTGTAGCTCGATGAGGCTGTGGAAGGTATGACTCTCGCCTCCCTAGGAATCTCCTCAGTCTTAGTCGGACCCACTCAGGGCGTTGACGAATGTGGGGCTCTGGGTCTTGAAAGTCAGGTGAGAAGTAGATCCACGGGTATCCGACTTATTGAAGAGCCCGTGGTGATCTTGGATGACTCCGACTTCGGCGACTTCAAGGACTCCAAGGAAGGTCCCGACCTAGGTATCAGAGAGGAGCCCGGATCTTTGCTTGATTACTTACGCGCTCGACGTGAGAGAGTGAGAGTTAAGATGCGGAGTTGACAGTTGTCGGAGTGACTTGACAGTTGTCGGAGCTTGCCCCATGGGTGATTAATTTCAATGTCTCTACAACGCCTTTTAGTTGTCAGGCCGAGAGTCTGATGTAATTGTAGGAGTTAGCCATCAGGATGAGAACCCGATATAGGCTGTCAGAGTGATCATCAGAAATGCTTTCGTCTTTCAGGAGAGCCTCCATGTAGATATAACCGTCAGGGTGAGGACCAAAATTGTTGGAATGACCGTCTGGAGCGTTTTCGTCTTTCAGGAGAGCCTCCGTGTAGGTCTAGCTGTCAGGGTGAGAACCCGATATTGGCTGTATGAGTGACCATCAGAAGAGCTTTCGTCTTTCAGGAGAGCCTTTGTGTAAGTCTAACCGTCAGGATGAGAACCCTATATAGGCTATCAGAGTGACCGTCAGAAGCCCCACAGTCTTTCAAGAAAGCCTCCATGTAGGTCTAGCCTTCAGGGTGCGGACCCGATATAGATTGTATGAGTGACCATCAGAAGCGCTTTTGTCATTCAGGAGTGACTCCGTGTAGGTCTAGCTGTCAGGTTAAGGACCCGATATAGGCTGTCAGAGTGACCACCAGGAGCGCTTCTATTTTTCAAGAGAGCCTCTATATAAGTCTAACCGTCAGGGTGATGACCTGATATAGGCTGTATGACCATCAGGAACGCTTCCATCTTTTAGGAGAGCCTTCGGGTAGGTCTAACCGTCAGGATGAGGACCCAATATAAGCTGTCAGAGTGACCATCAGAAGCATTTTCGTCTTTCAGGAGAGCCTTCGTGTAGATTTAGCCGTCAGGGAGAGGACCCGATATAGACCGTCAGGGAGACTATTAGGAGTGCTTCTGTCATTCAAGAGTGATTCCATGTAGGTTTAGCCGTCAGGGTGAGAATCGGATATAGGCTTCAGAGTGTCCGTCAGAAGCTCTTTCGTCTTTCAAGAGAGGCTCCGTATAGGTCTAACCATCAGGGTGATGACTCGATATAGGTTGTATGAGTGACCATCAAGAGCGCTTCCTTCTTTTAGGAGAGCCTCCGAGTAGTCTAGCCGTCAGAGTGAGGACTCAATATAGGCTGTCAAATTAACTGTTATGAGCGCTTTCGTCGTTCAGGAGAGACTCCATGTAGGTTTAGCCATCAGGGTGAAGACCCGATATAGGCTGTCCGAGTGACCGTTAGGAGCGCTTTGATCATTCAGGAGTGGCTATGTATAGGTCTGAGCTGTCAGGGTGAGGACCTGATATAGACTTTTGAGCGACCATCAGGAGCGCTTCCATCATTCAAGAGTGACTCTATATAGGTCTGAGCCATCATAGTGAGAACCCAATATAGACTTTTTGATGCATTTCCGAGATCGTAAGGAAAAAGATGGTGCACAATTGCGAACTTTTTCATTGAATGAATAGGATCATATATTATTGTTTCAAATGAAAAGAGTTTCGTTGCTTCCCGAGTGTCTTTCCATCTTGATCGACTAAAGGTATTGCCTTCTATCGGGGAAGCGCTGAAGATGGTGCTTACTTCTCGATACTGGAGAGAGCATGATTGACCTGACTCTCTTAACGCAGAGTCTGATTCATCTCCTTCTGTACTCTGATCTCCAAGGGTTGTCCAGGGTTAAGGATGAACTCCTTGGGATACCCTCGGTTTACCGGCTCTTGAAGCTGTCTCCGGAGAAAGTGACAATCAATAGTACAGTGTCCCATTCTGTCATGAAAAGCGCAGTATTCCCCTTTGGGTTAGGTGGAAGCGGTCTCGGGCGCCTTACCCTGCTTGATCCTTGATGGCGTTGAAGACATGATCCACAGAGTTTTTGAACAGAGTGAAGTTGGCTCTCTCCTTAGAAGTTAGCAGGGTTCCGTTGGGGTTGTTTGTTGATGGCACCGAAAGCTTGGTTCTGACTCTTCTGTGGGAAGGCGGATTGTGGCTTGGGCTTCTCCCCTTCCCATCTGGAAGAGTGATCGACTGCGCTTCGGGTCACATCCTCGACCTGGATGTATTTCTAAGCCCGAGAGAAGATAACCCTCATCTTGGTGACTTCGTGCTTCACCAAATACTTGTAGAAGGAGTAACCTATAACCTACTGACGAACGCAGCGACAGCCACAACGTCGTTGCAATTATACACCAAGGCTATCTGGCTCAAAAAAATTGACATAGTGTTTGAGGCTCTCTCCGGGCTTCATCTTGATTCTGAGGAGGTAATTATTGCTCTTCTTGAGCTCCCGTTGGGAAGTGTACTGGTGATAGAAAGCATGATTCACCTCTTCGAAGCTCCGAAAAGATCATCTCGGGAGTGTATAAAACCAGTCGTAGGCAACGCCCTTGAGACTGGACGGGAACACATGACTGGGGAGCAAGTCGTCGTGAGAGTGGACCGCCATCTTATCCTAGCATTGACGGAGGTATTGGACAGGGTCGGTCGCTTTTGAGTAGCACTCGAAGCTCGACATCATGAACTTCTTCAGGAAGCGGTGAGAAGTGATATCTTTGGAGAGCGGAGAGTCAAAGATGCTCAACCCATAAGGCTCCGTCTCCTTATAAAGAAGATGACTTGCTTTCTCAACCTGCTTTTCGACCATCTCATCAATGTCCTCCACGCGAGGAGCCTTTGGGGCTCTGTGCGACCCAAAGTTCTCAAAGTGTTGACTGCCACTCGGGAAGAGTGATCTGTCGTGCCTCCGATCGCTCTAGGTGCTGGTAGCCCAGTAGTGCTTGGTGGCGGAGACGGAGGAGTGCGAGACCCTTCTATCGTTTGGTTCCTGGTGGATTGCAATTTACGAAGGATCTCTATCTCTACGACCAACTAGTTGTAGAGGCGGGCCACCGCTTCTCTGCCGAAGATAACCTTCTCACGATCACAAGTCATCTCCGCCAGTTAGTCATCCATCTGCTTCTGAAGGCCAGAAAGCATCAGGATGAGTTGGTTTGGGAGCATTGTCCCCTGCCCCCAGGGCAGTAGGCGAGAAAGACAGTTCTTCCCCAACATCTTCAATGTGGACGTCGGGAATGACAGGATGTTGATCAGAAGGCCATGCACCTCCCGAGGCAGTTGACCGAGCTTTTGAGGTTGCTGTGGTGGCATGCGTTCCTCCTTGATGAGGCCATTGCGACTTCAGAGAGGCTTTTTTGAGAGAGAAAGGGTTTGGAATTGGGAGAACTTTGAGCGTGAACTCAGAGCTCTCAATGAAAGCATCAAAATGTAGAGAAAATTTCTCGAAGAATTTTTCGCACCATGAGTTGTAAATGAGTTTATAAGTGGACAGGTGTAGCAATCACAGACAATAAAGATTTACGTAGAAAATCTGAAAAGAAAAAACCACGAAGGAGAGGAAATTCACTATAATGTATGAGGATTACAATGAATTCAACAGGGTGATCTGCGATTACAAGTTCTAGGATTTCCTGGAATCAAATCTGAACCGCTAGAGTTTTGGGTAAACAGTCGTTCCTCTTCTCGATGAAGAAGTATTAATACCCTCCTGAGTTGCCTTCGTGGGTGCGGATATCTCATAGCCCCAAAACTGCATGATCCGCATGTTATAATCTCCTTGTAACCGCCCAAATCGTGCTGCTTGATTGTAGGATCGTCATGCAGAGATATCTGCCACCATTCATAACTGTCCACATTGATATAGGGGCGTTATAACGTTTAGAATGTGGGGATGATCTAGCAGCGTAGCTGGATCCGTAAATCACGGGGATCATGCTGTCCAACTGCAAGTGGCGAAATAGTAGCAGGCTCCAGAGGGTTTTCGTGTCGGAGCCTTGAGTGGCTCCGAGAAGAGCCCTTGTACCGATTGGAGAGGATCCTTGTACTGTTTGTTGAGGTATCGAAGAGTCGTGCATCTCTGATTGAGTGATAGGTATGTAATGTCTGAGCTGAAGAGGGCCCGAGGCGATGCCCGAGGCTTTCTCTTAGGCCTACGTCAGGCTTGTAAGTGAGCTGGGCCTGCTGGCAGGGAAGTGGAGCCTCCAGGTGTCCGGACACGTGTCATGATCTTGACGAAGGTCAAAATCTGACCACTACAATTAGGCTTTTATTTTTCATTATGTAAGACATGAGTAGTGCATGTGTCATCTTTTCTATATAAATTATTGTAGTTCTTTTACTTGGAATCAATGAAAAAATGGATTAGTGAAATTATGAGAGATTGAAACTCTAATTGAGTTCTTTTGAATTTTCATGTATGAGGCATGGAGTAGGAGAGTAATTCTCATGAGTATAAGCCCGAATCTAAATAACCTTGTGTGATACATTGAGTGGGTAAACGAACACCTAGGTGTGAAGCCTGAATCAATCTTTATTTTTTTAAGTTATCCAAACCCTAGATTAGTTTATCCTTAATCCCACCTCAAACCCTAATTTCTTTCCTAATTTTCAAATTCTAGCATTTCCTCTTTCTGTCCTGCGTCGAATTGGTATTAGACCAAACTTTCTATTCTCCTTGTTAAACCCCTAGATCTAGAATTTCTTTCTCCTCCTCCAAATCTTTAGTTTTATTTAAAAACCCTAGATCTGATTTTTGTTCTTGTAGCTCTGAAAAAAATATATTGTACCAAAATTCCCCAAAATATCCCAAAAAATCCTAAAAAATCCCAAACATCACTATTCACCATCTATTACCTTTCTCTCACTCAGACCTTGACCTTAACCCTAACCCTAACCCTAACCCTAATCTCACTGCCATCTCACCTTGCCACCACTCTAATCTTCTTTGACCTTCCACTTTTCCGTCTTCGACTCAACCTCGACAAGACCTCGATCCGATCAACCTGTAGCCGCCAACCTCAGATCTGATCAACCTGCGCTTGCAACGACGACCCCGGCATGCCATCTCCTTTGTCGACTGCAGCCCGAAGTCGACCCACGACCTCGCGCCTTCATCAATCTGACCGTGGGCGAGATCTTGTTCTTCGCTGCCAGATCTCGGTCCGCAATTAAATCCTCCCTCATCCCCGCCATCATCCTCGCCCGTCGATGCTGACAGCGCCGCAACTGAGATCGGCACTGTGCTTGTCAGATCGTCGCATCCGACTTCTTCAGATTCACCCAACCCGATCCAATCCAGGTCTGACTTCAAGCATCCGATCCGACCCGCTCTCCCTTCAACCCGACCTACTACTGAGCCAGACCCGACCTGTTAGCAACCCAAACAGACCCATTTGCAGAAACATACCCTTAGCAGTCTCGTTTGGTTTTTCGGCCATTTTTTGACCGCTCGGAGTCCGATTTGACTCATTTTCGAAGCGTTGGATTCGTGGAAGACTCCTCTATGAGTCCTAGTGGATCTCGAGCTCGAAGTGGAGGCATCTGTCCTTTCAATAAGCCCAAAAGGTTTTGAATGCTGCAATTCTAATTTGACCCGTTTCAGGTTCAAACACGTTGCCAGCATATTTAGTCCTCAATTTTTTAAACTTTGTGTATGAAGTGAGTGAGTGATTC
The DNA here is from genome assembly GCA_038442645.1 of Agave tequilana. NCBI lineage: Eukaryota > Viridiplantae > Streptophyta > Magnoliopsida > Asparagales > Asparagaceae > Agave > Agave tequilana. The sequence continues at coordinate 13,190 of JAVJIF010011155.1, read as the reverse complement.
ACCTGGGTAAGGTGCTTCAACTATTGATTTCTAAATTCAGCCACCATCCGAGTCTGTGATGATGTTTTTAGTACAGATAATTGTAGGACGAGTTCTTTTAAAACTCGAGAACAAGTTTTCTCTAACTCGGAGAGAATGATGGGAAACATGAAGACTAGTTTAGGAAGAGTTAGTTTAGTATTTTTTATTTTCTTATCTTAGTTTTTATTTTCTTACATTTAGGAAGACAAGTTTTCTCCAACCACGTGTCCTTTTTATATAAACATTTGTAGTTCTTTTGCTCGAAATCAACGAATGGATTAGTGAAATCTTGAGAGATTGAAATCCTAATTAGGTTCTATTGGAGTACAAATAAGATTTTTTTTCTTTTCTTTATTTTGAATTTTTTACTCCAAGTGGGACATTATGTATTCTTCTAATTCTATTAAGACATTTCTATAAATAAATGACCACAACCTCTTCATCTTCTTCGCCTCAACATAGTATCAGAACAAAATCCTAACCTTGCCCTCTTCTTCTTAAAAAAATCCTAACACTAGCTTTTCTTGTCTTCATCTTCAAATAGAAGTTATTGTTCCCATTTCCCGAAATTCCACCCCAAAATCCCTCAAAGTTAGCAGGGGTTAGTGTTCATCATCTTTCTCATCTTTCTCCTCACCAAAACCTAAAAAAACCCTAAATCGTCATACCCATCTCTCCATCTTCTTCCTCTTCATCAACCTTTCTTCTTCCTCTTTCCTCTCCCAAACCTAATCTTAGAAACCCATCACCCTCTTTGACAAAATCACAAACACCATCGACCTTGTCTGCATAGCCTCCACACGCCTCCTCCAACTTTGATTGCACCTCCTCCACTAGATCCGACTCAATCAAGTGCCTTTTTGACAGCTTCTTCCTGACCTCGTCAACGATGACCAATCTGACCCATCTCCTCTGCCACCTCCTGCTACTCCATCTGACCTCACCGATGCTCCAGAACTCATGATTTGACCTCGACGATAACACCAATTCCCTCCACTGCCTTCGACGAGGGTCCCATGATTCTTCTCTACCCTCTCTGTCATTGTTGAGGGTCCTTGGTTCAATTAGCTGCCTTCTTCGACATCACCAAGAGTTTCTATAACATCATAGACCACTATCCTTCTACATCATCGTTGACCCTTTTACACCCTCATCAATCACTCTGTGATGTCGCCAGCTACTGTGCAGCTACTCTGCTTCTCTGGATTCATAGGCTATAGCCTGTTGCTATCTTTACATGGCTTGCATGGTTCTTCTTTGTGGTCATTTGCATCCACCGACCACCTCTGTGCCTTCAACAGGCCTTGTTGCCTCTCTTTACTGATTTTCTTACTGGTCGAAATACAATCCACTGCTGAATACTGCTATTGGTGTTGATGATGCTCTGTTCTACTAGAATATTGTTGATTGTACTCCTGGCGACTCTATATTGCTGCTCTGTCCTCTTTTATTGATGATGTTCATTACCTCTGGTGATTATATCCGCTAATTTATAGACTTCTCTGCTACTAATGTATCTGTTTGTGTTCTTTCCATTGCTATGTGTGTGTGTGTGTGTGTGTATATATATATATATATATATATATCTATCTATTATGGCTGAGTATAAGGATGGTCGAGGTAACATTTCTCGAGGTCGTGGTGGTATTTCTTTTCATGGTCGTGGTTTATCTATTAGAGGCCTCGTGCTTAGGATAATTCTCGAAAGTGTACTCATTGCAATCGAACCAATCACACTATTGAATGATGTTGAGAGTTACAGGGTAAACCTTCCCGACCTCCTCTGAGCTGCTTATTTATCTGGTACTGTTAGATCATTTACTGCACATGACTCTAAACTCTCGGTACTTGCGCTGATGAATCTGTGACTCTATTAAAATCCGAGCATATTCCTGTGATTCAAAAGAAGCATTCAGCCTCTACTTTAAACATTACTACCTTAGCACATTCAGGTATTTGTTTATCGAGTTTATCACGTTCATCTTGGATCATTGACTCTGGTGTGTCAATCCACATGACTGATAAATTTACAACATTTTCCAATCACATATCTTTGCTCCTTCTATAGTTTTTGCTGATGGTAATTTCAAATTTCTGATGGTAATTTCAAACGTAGTATTGGCACTATCAATCTCACTTCTCTCGCACTCACTGATGTTAATTAGATTTCACATGTATCTTTTAATCTTGAATCTGTGAGTCATATGACTAAAGCTATTCAATGATTTATAACTTTTTCTCCTACACCTATACTGTTTAGGACCTTCAGACGAAAGGTGATTAGTGAGAGGTATAAGCAAGATGGTCTATATTATCTTTAATGTAGTGATCAACTTAAAGTGGGTGCTTCTACTCTACCATGGTGATGAGTTTGCGATCTAGTGGCACTTATGTTTAGGTCATACATCTTTAAAATTCATTAAATTGATATTTTATTATGTTAAGACTGTCTTTAAATTACAGTGTGAGTCATGTCAGTTTGGTAAACATCATATAACTTTTTTTCATTTAGGGTAGTTAATCGTCATAGTTCTCCATTTGAAGTTATTTATACTGATACTTGGGGTCCTACTCGAGTTAAAAGTTTCTAGTTTTTCTTATTTTTAACTTATATTGATAACTATTCTAGTATGACTTAGTTATTTTTTATGAAAAATCACTCTGAAATTCTCTCAATTTTCAAATTTTTCATAGAGTTGGGACTCAATTTAATTGTTCGCTCAAGATTTTATAGCATGATAATGCTTTGAAATATATGCAATATGCTCTTCAAGATTATTGTGTTTATCATGGCACAATTCATTTAACTTCGTGTGCGCATACACCTCAAAGCACAATGTTGCTAAAAGAAAAAAAATCATTTACTTGATATTGCTCGACACCTAATAGTTCATATGCATGTTTTCAAGTGTTTTTGAGTTAACACAGTCCTTACTGTTTGTCACTTAATTAATAGGATTCCTTCTTTGTTTTAAATGACAACCCCATTCTCAGTTCTTTATCTTGAAAAATAATTGTTTGATTTACCTCCAAAGATTTTTGAGTGCATATGTTTTGTTTAAATTCTGAAAAAAGACATGATAAATTAGATCATCGAGCAATTCACTGTGGTTATAGGATATTCTCGAATACAAAAAAGATATTAATGTTGGAATCCTGTCAGCACGAAATATGTGATTTGTGCAGATGTCACTTTTTTTTGAAAACACATCTTACTTTTCAGCCTATCTAGGTTCCATTACAACTCCTTCGACTACTTATGTTACTCTTCTTGTACCACTAGAAGACTCGTCTCCACTTCAACTTTATCAACGGCGTACGAAGATTACTACTGATCTTAACAGTTTACCCCCTCATCAGTCAACTGCTTCCACTGAAGTGTCTGAGCTTCTCATAGGTCTGCGAGAAGGTACTTGTTCTCAGTGTTCTAAATGGTGGCCACAGCGGCGACATCGTCCGGAAAATTTATCGGGGATAAGGATATATCCAGTGTTTTAAATGTCGGATATCAGGAAATGTCAGATGTCGTAATCGGATGTCGGATTTCGGATTTCGGAATATTTCGGGGCCATTTAGTAAATTTCGGACGTCATGACGGATAACAAATATATATCCTAGATGTCTTAAATAATGTAATTTAAAAATTCTTATCAAGATAATACATATACAACTTATGCAAAACTACATAAATATGTTTAGGATATGTATAATTAACTTAAACATTTTGCATATATTCACTAATCGTTGTTAAATTTCTCAATTGCTCTAATTTTCAAACCAATCAACATATTGGGTTTTTCCCAAAATGTCGGCGACATTTCGGGCAAATGTCGGCCGACATATCGGATTTTTTCTGAAATGTCGGCCGACATTTTCTAAACGCCATTTCAAACGCGGGTGGGGATGTCGTGGCGGTGAGGGCTTGAAAACGAAATGTCGGCCGACATTTCGGAAATGTCGGTCGACATTTCGGAAATGTCGGTCGACATTTAAAACACTGGATATATCAAGATATATTAGGATATTTTCAAAATCGGATGTCAAATCGGACTATAAATATACATATATTCTTATCTTAAATCGTATCTCAATAAGACAATATATACATAAATTATATAAAGCTACATAAAACATCATACTTATATGTTTAATATATACTTAACTCGATAACTTACATTAAGCCTATGAATTCATAATCACTATCCAAGTGTAAATTCTTCAAAAATACCACATTGCCACACCGCTCGAATTATCCAAATACCTAACCTAGAAATTGGGTGTAAAATGCTATATCGGGTCCAAAATCGCCGAAATTGCGGCCGATATATAGGGTCCATGCCTATTTATCGGCGATTTTGGGTGAAAAATGCTATATCGGCTTGGATGTGCCAAATCATTGCGGCTAGGTGCCGTAAACGCAATATCGGCGCAATATTAAGGCTATATCGGGGATATTTAGAACACAGCTTGTTCTTGCACTCAACATCCTATAGACAAAGTGTCATCTTTCTCTCATTTATCTCCTACATACTTTAAGTTTGCAATCAAATTATCTTCTGTGTCTCCCAAAATCGTATCGTGATGTTATGTTGGATCCTGAATGGAAAAGTGCAATGGATGAAAAAAATGACTACTTTGCGTGCTAATGAAACGTGAAAATTAATTTCTTTACCACCAGAAAAATAAATTGTTGGTTGTCGATGGATATACAACGTCAAATTTCTCCTCGATGGACATATCAAGCGCTTGAAGGCACGGTTGTTTGTCAAGGGCCACACACAGATTTATGGCGTTGATTAATTTGAGAATTTCTCTCCAATAGCTCGTCTGCATTATGTTCGCATTCTTTAATCAATTACAGTGGCGAATAAATAACCTTTGTATCAATTAGATATTAAAAATGTATTCTTGCATGGCAATCTTCAAGAGGATGTATATATGCTTCAGCCCTCGATTTTGAGGTTAAGTGGGAGACGAACAAGGTTTGCAAACTCAAAAAAACAACCTATGATTTGAAGTAATCTCCATAAGTATGGTTCGACAAATTCATTATTATTGTTGCACACTATGAATTGAGATGAAACTCCTCTGATCACTCTATATTTGTAAGACATTCTTTTGCCGACACTATTATTTTTGCAATTTATATTGATGATATTGTCGTCACCGGAGATGATTATCAAGGTATTATTCAGTTGAAAGTTTATTCTCTTATTTTCATATAAAAGACATTGATCTCTTAGACGTATTTTCTGGGGATCGAGATTACTTGTTCTTCGAAAGGTCTTTCTCTGTCTCAAGGAATATACCTTACTCATTTGTTGAAAAAAACTGATATATTAGAATCTAAAAAACTATTGATACTCCTATGGATCCTAATATTTTGATCAATATCTAGGAGAGCCACTTGGAAGTCCCAAAAATGACAAGACCTATTGATTCGTAAACTAATTTACTTAACTGTCACTCGTCCTAATATTACATTTATTATGGGTGTGTTAAGTCGCTATATGCAGAGTCCATATCAACTTCATTGGACTATTCTTTGTCGTATCTTATGGTATCTTAAAGGGGCTTCAGGTAAATGATTGTATTATCGTCCTTTCTCTCATTTAGATATTGTGCAATATTCTGATGTTGATTGGGCTAATGATCCCATTGATCATCGTTCTACTACTAGTTATTGTACTTTTGTTGAAGGCAATTTGGTGACATGACGATGCAGAAAATAAATGTTCCTCGATCTAGTGCTGAGACTGAGTATAAAGCCAAGGCTCATACAACTTGTGAACTGATGTGCATTCAATTTCTCCTTTCTGAATGGGCGTCCTCTGCAACAAGCTAATGGTAATATATTTGTGACAATCAAGCGACTATGTATATTGCAAATAATCTTGATTCTCATGAGCAAACGAAGCATATTGACATCGACTATCACTTTATCAGAGACATGATGATTGTGTTTTAAATATCAGATATTGACGATATATCGGTCGGCAAAATTATATATCAGATACCGGATAACAGGTGATATATCGCGATATGGTACTAAATACCGAACATCAAATTGGACATCATACAGAATGTAGAATATACATGTGATTGCCTACATAAATCATATGAAACTACTTAAAGTAAGTTTAAGGTCATAGACTCATAAGGGCTACTTACCTTTTGTAGAAGTTCATAAAATGTGTTTATAGAAACTCCTCAAATGTGTCACATGACGATATATCAGATATTTTCATCTCGAATATGGGTCGATATATCGGCTGCGTGGTGATATATCGGTCCAAAATGATATCCGATAAAATTTTACATTTATCGTATCGTTTTGGATAAAATATCGGTATATCAGCCGATATTTAAAACAGTGCATGAGGATGACACATCAGATAACTTTGTTCGTCACATCGAGTTCCCAACTTGGAGGTATCTTCACTAAAACCTTATTTAGAAAGAGTTTTCAATTTTGCATAGAAAGCTGGGCATGATTGACATCTATTCTCCAGCTTGAGGGGAATTATTAGAGTAGAAATACGAATTTTCTTTTATTTATTTTGAATTCTTCTACTCCAAATAGGCATTGTGTATTCTCTTAGTCTTATTAAAACATGTAGTTTATTTTTATAAATAAACAACTATACCCTAATTGAGGATATATGTTTTTCTCTTCATCTTCTTCACCTCAATAAATTCTTTCGAGTCTTCGTGTGTGAAACATGGAGTGAGAAAGTGATTTTCTTGGGTGTAGAGCTCGAATCTAAATTTTCATGTGTGATGCATGGAGTGGATGAGCGATCACCTGAGTATGAAGCCTGGATCAATTTTATCTTTTTTTTAATTTTTTCAAACCTTAAATTATCCCCAATCCCACCTCAAAACCTAATTTATTTCCCAAAGCCCTAGCTTTTCCCCTTCCGTCTCGCGTCACTAATAATATTTTAGTAAAAAGTAAGAAAAGTGATGAAGTTTTGGAAGAACTTTAAAAAAATGACCAAAAGAGTTAAATGCATGAATTGTAGGGGTTGTTCAATGTAAATTTAAGAAGCATGGACATAGACATGGAACAGAAGTACAATACAGACAAGGATAGAGGCACAAAACATGATAATTTCTTAAAAAGTAGAAGACAAGGACATGAAACACGACAACATTATATACTAGAATATATAAAATAATAAGAGTGCATGTATACAAAAATACATAGACATACTCATGCATCCAAATCCATTCATTTAATAATTTAATAACATGCACTGATTACATGCTATATTTCATGGTTTGAAATACCGGAATCGGTTTCGGTCAGCAATTTCCAATAACAGAATTGGTCATGTCGACTATACCGATCATTTTATCTCAGTGATATCATTCGAGACCAAACTTTTTAAAAATATTTTAAAATATTTAAAAATTTGTACATAATTAATAACATTTTGATCTAGTTTTAGAATAATTGATGAAGTTCTAACCACATTTCAACAACATATTACAATTAGTTGGTGTAAAAGCAAAATATATAAAGAGAGTATTTGCATGAAAGGTGCACAAACTAAAAGTCCAAGTGCTTTAGTATTTTTTTTAACAAATTAATAAAAAATTAATTAATTATATATATCCTAAAAAAATTCATCCATATATTTTTGCCAAGTGTTTAATAATTAATTCATTAATGTTTTAACTAACAAAATAATTAAATAAAAATTAAATTAGCATATTTTATTCTAACAAACTATTAAATATTAAAGTGGGTAGGTTAGATTTGATAATTCATTAGTTCATTAATTTTTTTCTCCCAAATTAGTTAGTAAGAGGTAACCAATTTACTAAATAATGTATTTATATTAATTCAAGCAAAACACAATATTGTTAAGCTAAGTAACTAATATAGGATGGGTTATTGGGTTTGGCATGAGTTAAATAACTCAACCTAAACTCCAATAGCCAATAAATGCAATAAGAAATACCATTTGTTACTTAACCAAAAAAGGAAAACAAAAGAAAGATAAGAAGAGACAAAAGCCCTAACATGCTCGCCAGCTCTCGTGCCTTTCTACTCTGATTGAAATAGCTCAACTCAGATCTCCTCCACCTAGCTCCGCATGTTGACGTGGTCCTCCGCTCTCATCTTTTCTCCTCATATCTCATTAGCATCACCCATATCTCATTCTCTCTGTCTCTCTCCTCTAGTCTTCTCCTCTCTCCCCCCGCCTGTACCACTCTTCTATGACCTCTACCATTCTTCTCGGCTTAGAATCGGTTGTAATCAGACCTTATCGAACAATAACTGCCGATATGGTCCAATTCTGACCGATTCTCAATTTTATGATAATTTCCTACTGACTCCTCTCACCGCGATTAAAGATTGCTGATCCTACATCGGTCTTGAATGATTGCTAATTCTGATACGAATTGGCCGATCCGTATCGGAATCGGCCGAGATTTCGAACCATGCTAAATGTTAATCTACTTTTTTTTTTTGCAAAAGGAATAGATAAGCCTTGACTCTTCAACTTTTTATGGAGTAGCTTAATTCATATAACTTCTTACATTAAACATACCTAAACTTATTATACTTTTATATGAATCAAGATTTTGATGCACTTTTACACTACAACCTTTAATATATTAAGGTAGATAAAGATCTCAAACATATAATGAAAGCACAAAAATGAATAAGAAATGTATGACATTGTCGAAGAAGCGTGAGACAAGTGTCCTAAATTTAAAAATATAATATGTAATTAAAGACATGTTTGGAAAGTGTCCGAGTGTCCAAGAATATCAATGTCTCAGATGGGAGTCGGCATGTCCAACACAGGTACGACTTAATGGTAGAAGTGTCCGTGCTACATAGATGAGAAAATTACTTCAAGGACCAGCCATCTATAACGTCACCTTAACCAATCTTGTCCCAAGAAGTCGCATAAAGATATAAAACAAATATTATTGTCTAGAGAATCAGCTAATGATGATGCCAATGTTCAAAGTTGGCTATGAAATTAGTCATAAAAACCTTGTAAAGTTAATTACCATTCAAAATTGTTAGAATTACCATTCAAAATTGTTGAGCATCCTACATTCAACAGCTTTCCAAAAAGACTAGAGCCTGAAGTTCATATTGATGGTTGTAAAGCAATAATAGGAAATGATTGTGTTGCTTTGTTTGAAGAAAAAAAAGGAGAATATCACATGGCAAGTTTGTGCATGCAATTTCAGTCTTAGACTAGGGAACTAAAACATCCTCATGGCTAGTCTTGGTGAGCATCACATTCTTTTATTGGATGTAGGAACCTATTTCAAAGTGAAATGTATGTGTTGCAACCCTTGAAGCTAGTAGTGCCTCAAACTGGACCTAGCATACTGTGGTTTGCTACACTGCCTGAGACATACTCAAAGATAAAGTTTTGAAATGATGGCACTATCTACTATAGCTAAAATCCGTATGCAGAGCATAAAGTATAAAAACACTATCTCTAAGACACTGGGAGTATGTGCATGTAGCCCATGTATAGATTCTGGATAAGTGCAATACACTTATCCAAAATACTATACATGAATTGTGTTGTAATCAAAATAAATTTATCTTCTATTTTCTTCTTTAGAATGATAAACATAGCATGTAAAGTTATTATACTATTCTTGGAAAAAAAAAATTTATTCCTGTGATGGAAAGTGTGTGCGGGGGGGGGGGGGGGGGGGGGGGGGGGGGTGGGGGGGGTTTTACTCATCAAAACACATTAATCCTCTTATTCTAGTTAATATTCAGATCAGTAACTCTTAATGCATATTTCAGACATGAGAAACATACATAAATAGTCTAGAAAAATAATCCTAGCAATCAAAATTATGCCCGATAACAATAAGTCATGAAAAAAAGATGTTCAAAAAACTTCGAGATAGAAAAATCAATGATGTTTAATATTAATTTTCATATAAGACCAGATATTTTCTTTTTCAGGAAATAATTATCATATAAGAATGAAAAATAAAAGCCGAGAGAGAAAGCAGATGTCATCCGAGCGAGTTTGATAGAAACAAAACCAGGAAAACCTGTGTGCGTGCTCGTTTACAGGGAATATAAAGCAACAGCCCAGGAAATATCATTCAGTGTGACACTCAAATTCTCAGTCTCTGACTTTCACTGACCCCTATAGACGCCACATCTTTATTCATGTGGCAGCGTGCGAAGACAAATGTGCATACTAGGTCCGTCCAACGTCCGTGAAGGCATGCATACAACACAATAGTTCTAATGGCATATGACATGGTTAAATAAAACTCCCAAAACTTAAAATGTTCTGCATACTTGACTTTAATTTGAAAAAAGAAACTTCTGTGAATTCCAAATACGTACTACGCATACCAAGCAGTAACCCAACCTACTAACAGAAGTCATTTGTCATCAAATTCAGGATAGTTACCAAGACTCCACATCTCTAGTAAGAAGTTTGGACTAATCAAGAGAACTGTGATCCATAGAGTAAAGGTGAAATCATTATACATGAACTCGCTAACTCATTTTTCAGGGAAAAAATGTGTCAATGTTGCACATCTCTCCATTTGCCAATAATTTCCACTCATTTTCAGTTCAAAGGGTTATATTTTAAGTGGTAGGAAAGGACTACAAAACTTGTTCTAGCATCAGCGAGTTAAGTCCTGCATCTACACAATATAAAATTTTAAACTGTCTTATTTAGATTAACCTCGTTAAATGACTACAAATGTCATAAATATTTTCATATAATTTTAGAGAAATTTGATATATATATATATATACTAACCATCATGGTCCTCACAAGTCACAAGGAGACAAAAGGCAACTAGTCATCCTATAGTTTCTTAAACAGTTAAAAATGCTCTATCATATTAAACATGAAACTGAAGGTCCACAACCTAAAGAAATCTTGATTCCTGACTTAAACAGTTAAATACGGTCTAAGGATTTAGCACCAACCCCCAAATACATTCACAATATCATGCCGTTCCGAGACAGGCCAGACCATCAGTATCTTCTCATCTGTCTCAAGATTAACAACATAAGAACTACCAAGCATGATTATGAAAAACTTTGAGAAACAAAAAAAACCTTGAGGTGCCAAATTCATGACCAATTTTCTCAAACTTTAGAAACTCACTTTGAAAAATCACTAAGATTTAGGACTAAAATCTCAAATGATTTTCATGCATTATGCTTATAGTCACAAATAACTGCAGCTTCTGTTGATACAACACCCTCTCCTTTCCTTGCATTCTTAATTGCCTTGGGCTGATCCGCATAGGAACCAGTTACTTCTCTGGACAACCAGAGTAGTGGGTGTGGCACCTAAAGGCCCTAGATCACCGAAGCAAAATGTTTCAGTTCATTGCTTTGAAAAACATAAAACTAAGAATTCATGAGTTCAAAGTTAAAATTGCATGTTGATAGGTGATGAGAAGACTATGACAATCAACCTAACAACAACAAGAAGAACAAAATCCAAGTCTTCCAATAAACTTAACTAAACAACCGCACTCATGAATGCTCTGATGTACATATTATAACTAAACAAACTTTCTGTTAACTTTAATCAAATATATAGTGATAAAATGAATCATCATGATCTAGAACTATCTATTCAAGTGGCAGTCTATGATCATTGTGAAGTACAAGAGTGGTGACTATTTTATTTGGGTTCAATTTGACGCACCAGATTGACTTTAATGCACTCACTGAGTTTGTGGGTTTAAGTTTGGCCATTCATAGTTCAGTACTGAAATTGGTGCTCCAACAAATGAGTTAGTAGTAGATCTAAAGCAATGCATCATTAGTAGTGCAAGTGTAAAAAAGTAAAACACTTGTATACCGCCGCTGTCAGTGGGAAACCGACAGATCGGTCAGGAGGAAGAAGAATGAAGAAGGAGGGGGGAGCTGAGAGAGGAAGAAGGGGATCTGCTCTCTTTCTCGAGAATGAAGACAGACGGATGGATAGAAGGACAAAGTTTCTATATGAGTCACGAGAGAAAACCTCCCTTCGGTCGGTTTTGATAAAGATAATCAAAACCGACCGAAGGGAGATTTTCTCCCGTGACTCCTTCACAAAATTGTGTCCATCCGTCCGTCCGTTCGTCTTCTCTTTCTCTCTCTGCCTCTCCCTCCTTGCTCTGATCTGCTGCCCGCCAGTTCCCCTCTTCTCCCTCCCCCTGGCTCTCCGCCTCTCCCCTCTCCGCCTCCTCTCCGCCTCTCCCCTCTACCCCTACCCCCCTCTCCCTCTTTCTAGCTCTCCTTTCCCCTCTCTCCTTCCCCCCTCCTTTCTCCCTCTCACCGCCGTCGTCGGTTTCCCACCGTCCGACAACGGTATAATAGTTATCATATCTGCATCACAGAGTGAACACTGAAAGTGTTGGCAATCCCAGAGTCATCTACAGATGTAAACAAGGGTGTAAAAAAAAAGAGATAACCACATCACCATGTTATGCCTTTTCTACAGATGACATGTCCACACTCCAAAGGTGAGACTAAAAGGTGAATCTGATACACAAAAATTAAATGCAGCTAAAAAAAAAATCTAAAAGTTTATAACTTGATAGAAAACTATAAAATCAATTAAAAAAGTACAAGTGAGAGAAAAAACAAGCATCTCTCACCATGTCGCAGCCATTCACAATCGGGCTGCTGCTGGTATAAGACCTCAAAGAAAATCCTCAATGGATCTCTCTGCAATCAAATAAGCGAATAAATTAGACCAAACCCATAACAAAAAAAAAAAAAATGTAAACTTATATAAGAAAAGCAAGAAGAAAGCTTCACTTCATGCGGCCGGTCATGCTTCTGTCCTGGCAAATAGCAAGCATCATTCTCCTCTTTCTCCTCCTCTTTCTCCTTCTCTTTCTCCTTCCTCTTCCTTTTCTTCTCATTCAACCGCTCACATGAATTTAGAATGAGCATATAGAAAGGAAAAAAAACTAAAATGCCCAAATAAGGAAATCTTCAGAAATAAAATGAAAGAACCTTATCACTCTTCATCTCTTCTTGTTCCTGCGCTGCAACTGGATTCAAATCACTCCTCTTCTGCTAAAAATCAACAAACAATTTAAGGACCCGTGAAGAGAAAAGTAAGACAAGAAGAAATCCAGAGACCCATCTAAGGGAAAAGGGAGCAGACCTTTGGGGATTTGTCTTCGTT
>JAVJIF010011154.1:0-151438 GCA_038442645.1 Agave tequilana | reverse complement strand
CGTCAGACGACCGATGATTATGACGCATAAGACCAAAGGCAAAATTTAGCCTAAATGGGAAGGACCGTTTGTGATAGAAATAGTCTATTCGAACGGAGCATACCGCCTTATGACTTCAGATGGCGATTTACTCATGATGCCGATCAATGGCAAGTTCTTAAAGAAGTATTATCCCTGATTAAGGATCCTTCTTATGATCAAGTTAACATTACACCTCTGATCAAGACCTTATATACAAGTTACATGCAAAGAGAGCCTTTCTCTTCCTCCAAGCGAGATCATACAACCATAAACCAGTAGGAATCTGGCCATATACTGGTTGTCTCAAAGAAAATCAGGTTACACATACGCTAACCAGATGATCCAATATCCTTAACGATTAAGACAGAGGAAATGTTGGCCTTTAAGCCCACATAAGTCCTCGACAACTCATCATGCTGAGGGAATAGCATGGCTAGCCCAATTCAAACGGTAGTGGTAAAGGCATATCAAACCCGTTGACAGCTAAGGATTTGCTAAAAATCCTAAGGGACCTGTTCCCATTTGATTCCCTCTCCAAAATCACTTACCAATTCTCATCCATAGAATGGTAAGACCACATATACATTTCGCTGTTACGTTAACATTAAACCTATGACAGTGATTCCCTCGTTTCTCCCTGTGAAAGCGAAACCTCCAAAATCACTTACCAATTCTCATCCATAGAATGGTAAGACCACATATACATTTCGCTGTTACGTTAACATTAAACCTATGACAGTGATTCCCTCGTTTCTCCCCGTGAAAACGAGACCTTTTCCCAAACTCCATTACAACCTTGAGCTTGGTGGCGTCTCAATCGGTTATGTCATTGTGACCTCTGAACCAGCAGACAGCCAAGTCTAATTTCGAGCTTGTTGACATTTATAAAAGACAAGTCTCAACCCCGAGCCCTGTTGACATTTACAAAAGACAGGTCTCGATACTTGTTGACATTTACAAAAGACAAGTATCACCAACCTTGAGCTTGGTGGCGTCTCAATCGGTTATGTCATTGTGACCTCTGAACCAGCAGACAGCCAAGTCTCAATTTTGAGCTTGTTGACATTTACAAAAGACAAGTCTCAACCCGAGCCCTGTTGACATTTACAAAAGACAGGTCTCGATACTTGTTGACATTTACAAAAGACAAGTATCACCAACCTTAAGCTTGGTGGCGTCTCAATCGGTTATGTCATTGTGACCTCTGAACCAGCAGACAGCCAAGTCTCAATTTTGAGCTTGTTGACATTTACAAAAGACAAGTCTCAACCACGAGCCCTGTTGACATTTACAAAAGACAGGTTTCGATACTTGTTGACATTTACAAAAGACAAGTACACCAACCTTGAGCTTGATGGCGTCTCAATCGGTTATGTCATTGTGACCTCTGAACTAGCAGACAACAAGTCTCAATTTCGAGCTTGTTGATATTTACAAAAGACAAGTCTCAACCCCGAGCCCTGTTGACATTTACAAAAGACAGGTTTCGATACTTGTTGACATTTACAAAAGACAAGTATCACCAACCTTGAGCTTGGTGCGTCTCAATCGGTTATGTCATTGTGACCTCTGAACCAGCAGACAGCCAAGTCTCAATTTCGAGCTTGTTGACATTTACAAAAGACAAGTCTCAACCCCGAGTCCTGTTGACATTTACAAAAGACAGGTCTCGATACTTGTTGATATTTACAGAAGACAAGTATCACCAACCTTGAGCTTGGTGGCGTCTCAATCGGTTATGTCATTGCGACCTCTGAACCAGCAGACAACCAAGTCTCACCCGAGCCCTGTTGACATTTACAAAAGACAGGTTTCACCCATACTTATTGACATTTACAAAAGACAAGTATTACCCTTTTAGTCCCATAAGGGCTAATCTTGAGCTTGGTAAACTTCTCAACCGGTTACGTCAATACGACCTCTGAACGGTAGGTAGCCAAAGTCTCATTATTCAATCCAACAAGGACTATGTTCTCAAATGGTTGCAATACAACTTGAAAACGATAACTCACAAGGAGTCAAACAAAATTATTTTTCTATTGATTCCAAAAAGAAGGGATACATGGAGGCATATATATTACGACCTACGGGCGTACATCATAAGATCTGATCCGCTCTTCAAGGGAAGCCAGCCTCGTCCTCCTATCATCAGCAGCTCGGACAAGCACCTGCGACCTCAGCTCAGCCTCATTAAAGTTCGTCGCCTGGGCCAAACGAGCTTCGACCTCAGCCAAAGTTGCCTTTGAGCAACTCTTGCCGCGAAAGCTCATTACTCTGAACCCTGAGCTGCTCAAGCCGCGCAGTCTCTTCAAGACGCACTAGTTCAGCCTTGGATAAGAGAAGATTTGCCTTCCTGATCATCTCCTTGGCCTTCCCAATTTTATCTTCAGCGCCGAGAAGAGCACTGGTGGAGGCATCAATGGCATTCCCAACCTCTGCTTGCCTGGTTTTCAAGGATTTCAAGTCAGAAGAAATAGCCTTAGCAACTTCCTGAGCACCAAGACGGGCTTCATGCATTTGAGTGACAAGATGCGCAAGCTGCTCATTAACCGAAGACTCCAAGTCTGAGCGGCTAAGACGGTGCCATTCCTCTACGTCCCTCTCAAATTGATCCACCAGGAGTTCCAAGGCAGTGGCCTGGTTATACCCTTCAAGGTCCCGAATACTTTCAATACTGTGGGAGAGGACCACCTTTAAAGTAGAAAATGGCATAGTTGAGCCTTTCAAGACCAGATCAATGCATCGCTTCAAGCCTTTATAAATGCTATCGACTATGTCACCTATAAAATCATTTTCAATCTCGGCCACTTCTGGTAGACGGACAGCCTCAGAAAAATCCACCAGCCTGGTTGACACTACTGTGGAAGGAACGGCGGGAACACCAGCTGCAGCAGCATGATAGGGCATCATGACCTTGGCGGAGTCCTCATTGAGACCAGTACACTAGCCACAACTAAGGTAGGACTAGTGACCATCTCCTGGACGACAGGCTCAACCACCAGAGTTGGGGAAATAGGGCTTGTAATCACCCTCAGCTCTGCACATGCCACAACTGACGGCGCCTCACTCGTTGATATAGTTAGGAGTGAGGATACTTCCGTGACTACCGCCTCTTCAACCTCTGTTCCTCTGGCTGGCTCAGGCCGATAAGGGGGCAGGTCACCGTACAAAGCTTCCAACACAGCAGCATCTGCCGCGGTCGAAGTGCTCATGTCACCCCTTGACCCCTCGGGAAGGCCTTCTGGTTCCCTTGAAGTTGACGCACCCTGAGGCGGACACCTGTAACAAAATTGTGTTTAGGTAAGACACAATAACAGTAAAAGCCGAGAGGTCGGAACAATACCAAAGGATGATGTCGCCTCAAACATCCTGGCAGCCACGTCAGTCTCCACGGGCTCCATTGGAAAGTCCTTTGCGGAGTCAACACGAATGGCCGGCCCGCTTTTCGCTTGCCGAATCTTCCGTGGACCACCCAAAAGAGCTTGACGCTACAAGACTTCCTTTGAAAGTCCCAGTGCCCGAAGGACCAACGTCAGCTACATCACCTCCGGATTCTTCCGGGACGGCAAAATAGTCGGCCTCAGGACCCTCGTTGTAAGCGAACAGAGGATTATAGTGTTCCCCTTGTTCTCCGACGGCCTCAGCTTTCGGGCTTGTCACCGCCTCAGCTCCTACCTCCGAAGCAGATAATAAGCGGTCCGGAACACATAGAAGATATATTACAAAGACGAAGCTGATCTTACCTGAGTCCGGAGTAACTTCCCCAGTGATCGGTCAGCAACCGACGGTTCAACTACTAATGGGGCAGCCAGAGGAAACGCTGCAGAAGGTTCACCCTCTATGACAACCGTAGGAGCTTGGCGACGGGGCTTCTTCACCAACTGTTTCCTACGTGACTCACCTGTCCGTTTGCGCTTGAGAGGGACATCAGAACCTTCCTCCTCCACTTCTTCTATATATCTTGAGGGAACTGTCCCCATCACGCCAGAACCAGCTGCAGCAGTCCCGACACTGTCTCCGCTCCAAAGCGAGGACTTTCTACATCCGAGGCTTCGCTGTCATCCACAGCAACGAATTCCTCCATGCCTGGGACACGAACCCTCTTACCTTCCCTTTTCTCAGAGACCTTTCGCTTCAGCCGCTGAGAATTAACTTCACACAAGAACTGTTAGCATTGAATCCAGGGGGTGTGGAGTTGGAAGTTGCATACCATTGGCAGAAGCTCAGGGTCATTAGAAGATTGGGAGTCCTCAACGACATACGCAGCCGCGCCCTAGTACAGCCCGCAATGAAGAATTGCCAAGCACGGGCCCCATCAATAAGGCTCCCCATGAAAGCCAGGCTGAGATTTGGGTTGCACATACAGTTGGTCATATCCAAAACTGTCGAGCAAACCGACTTGGAACATAAGGCTCCAAGTAGCAGGCATCACCGCTCCGGTATAATAGATGTGAAGGCCGGATGCTGATCAGCCACTCAAAAACTCCCCGGCTCAGGGACGACTGCCCCTCTCCCGCATCTTTGAACTCTTCCTCATAACCTGCGTCCCGAATACGGGGAAAACAGCGGAAAAGACTATAAACGTCATAACGACGTACCAACTTACGAGCCTCAGCCACGTAAGTCTTCTGCCATGAGCATCCTTCGAATCGGCGGAGAAGCGCCATTCAAACACCTTCAGGGGGGTCCTCTCCAGCTTCAATCAAAGAAGGACAATGCAGGGCGAACCACGCCATTAAATAAATGTACGGCAGACCTATCCTGGGATTGGGTCCGTCGCGGGGCGAAATGGTCCCCTTTCCACGCTTCGTCATTGGTGGCCTGCAAAAAAGCCTCCGTTAATGCACGAAGGCCTCTCTGAATGCAGCATATCATGGCTGGAAGAAGTCCCAGAGGACGACCATGAACCAAACAAACAGCGGGCAGCAAAACATTCGGATGAACGCCGTCACCCGAAGAAGAAGGCACCACGCACCTCTTCAGCCAGACTGTTAAGAAACCAGCCAGAAGTGCCTTCCGGGACATCGGCCTGCGAGCCTGATAATGGAAACTCCGAAGGACATCACCCTTCTCATAGGGACCATCGTCTTCCTTCACAACTAGATCCCCTGGAAGTGCTTTTGCATTCGGTCAAAGATCTCTTCATCAACAACTCCATAGTGAGCCGCTTCAGGAGTATTCTCCATATCCGGAATAAGTAATCTCCCCAGCTCTTCAAGCTACAGGAAATTTCCTTACTGCCCCCATGCATACTGGAGCAAATGTACAAATGTCACATTAACTCCCTGTAGGTCTCAAACAAAGCGGGCTCCTGCTTCTCCAGAAGCGCCAATTCTGCCTCGCACAGGAAGTATTCTTCATATGGAAGTGACCCAAAAGGAAGAGCAGAGACTTCCCACATCTCATCCAAGGCCATACCCAATTCGCCATCAGGGGTAAAGAAAGTCCCTGAAGCTGGGAAATATAATTCAAAGATGGCGTAGAAGCACGCCACGTTCATCTCAATACCGTGACAGGTCGCCCGGACGGCCTCATAGAGATTCAGCCTCTCCAAATCCTTCTCGAAATGAGCAAGGATATATATAGTTAATCCCTCCACCATGCCTTCGGAGGGTGAATCCAGCCTGGAGTCCTGAAGTCAGTGGCTGGGTAGTTCCCATTGACCTTGCAGAATTGGTTGCCAAAGGTCAGGGCCACTGCAGGATTTTCTCCCACTGGGATTTCTCGTGACACATTCCCAGGATGTAGACCCATTATGCAACGAGGAGGCCCCGCTCTTGCATAACCGGGAGACTGAAGCATCAATTTCCCTATGTGGACAGAGTCAGTACTCCGGCTCATTTCCCACGACATCTTCTGAGCCTGCGTCACGCACTGGAAGGAAGACAAAGAAAAATGTCGCTTGTTGGACGGAAGGTAGAACTTCTCACCATCCAACTGGAAAATCCACTGCCCTTCCCCTGCCAGTAGTTAGTGGTCAGGATCTGGTGCGGCATCCCCGAACATGAAATCGGGCTTCCTATAAGTTTGACGGTCGATATCTTCAAGGGGAGCCGTAGTCAAAATACTCCTCGTGGTATATTAATCACCACCATAAATAATCGTGTCTCGAACGAGAGAGCTCCGCTCACTAAACAGAGAAGCCTGCCTTGAAATTGCAGGCTGATATGGCCGTCCAATCCCCTGGTCATCCCGAATAGACTGTTTAAAGGACTAGGAGTGTAGTGCACTGCAGGAAAAAAGAGAAACTATGATTAGTTCATCAGCCGAACGAGGGCTAAAATCAGAAAGCAAATTTTGACAAGGCACAACCTCGCCCTCTGAGCGAGGCTGGCCTAACGATAGCTTCACCCTGAAGTTTAGCTTCGCAGCTGCAGTGTAACTCCGCATCCCACACAGGATGCAGGAAAATTTTCAAGTGTTAGCTTCGCTTTGGAACTTAGCTTCGAACAACGAGATGCAACAAAGCCTCAAAGGCTAACTTCGTCAGAAGGTCATTACGGTCCTTCTCTGTCAAAATTTCAAAGCACAGCTTCGCATCCTGTCATTCAACAGGACGTCAACCGCCTAAGAGATAGCTTCGCTTGGAAGCTTAAAGAAGAACTCTTCAATTCTTGGATTCCCGATCAGAAATCAAGCCAGAAATCGGCTTTAAAGGAGAGACGACAGTCTCTAATCAAATGGAAAAGTTCCCTACCGGTGATTGGTCGTTCGATGATCGGAGGAGGAGAAGGACCCTCCGCTGCGGAAGTTGCCACTTCTTTTCCCGCTCATCTCTTGGGCGCCATTGAAGAACTGTGGAAGTTCTTAAACTCTTGAATGAAGAAGAAAGAAGAAGAAGAGTCAAGTGCTCTGGAAAATTAAAAGAGAAGTGATCCGTCCTCTCTACAGTCCAATCAGACTTTTATAGGCCAATGAGCGCCTGAAGCGATGCCTCGTAAACAGTACAGGCTGTCGTTTCAAATTAATTTGAAACGGCACCTAAAGCGCCTTCCCGAAAAGCGCTGATTCAGCCACTAAGGGCTAACTTCGTCACAAATCAAAAATGCGGATTTCGCATAAGAGGATTGCCTTAGCTTCGCTGAAAGCGTAGACTGAACTTTGCGGATATGCTAGCTTCGCTGGGAGCTCGTTCCTGTCTTAATCCTATCTTTTACCTTGCATAAGGATTACCTCCGATAGCCAAATTCAAGACTAAGGCGAGGCGAAAATTAAATGAGTAGAAAATGAACTTTCATTAATTTAAAAAGAAAGGTACATTGATACTACATCAAGGTTGTGTTTCATACAACAGAGTCATTTGCTCAAAAAGGCATACAAGTGGTCCTTCCTACTTTCAAGCCAAACCAACTGGACACGAAAGGCCTTCCTCCTACGCAAGGCCGTAAGCCTTCGCATAAGAAAAGATTGTGCCACCAGGACAGATGGTGCCACCAGGAAGTTGAACCTTCCACAATCAAAATTGGCAAAGGACTGATCGCTACCAGCAGATTGGATCTTCTTTAATGAAAATTGGCAATGGGAAGATCCGCGACCTTACAGGTGACGTTCGCCTTCCCGAAGTGGATCATCTCGGATAAGCGGCTACCAGCCTCGCCTCAAAAGGAATCATCCCAGATAAGTGACTGCCAACAGCCTTTGGGACACACATCAGCTGCCCCAGTTTGTTCCTCCTGCTTAAAAGTAAAGCTTCAACAGGGGAAGCATAAGACAACTTTTCGGTCTCTTTCATCAAGTCACAAGATTGGCGAACATGGCTCACTGCAATGCAAATCAGAACAGATTAGCAATTAAACACGGGGGTGGTTGCAAAAGCACTAAGTCAAATTTTTTGGGGCGAAGCAATCCGATTTCGGTTGGAGCAGAGGATAAGCCTCGCTTGCACAACAATGATGGGCTAGCTCAGCAAACGCCAAGTCCAAGCCTCGCCTATATGCTAAGCCAGACTGATCCTGTGGGACACAGTCTTAGCCCACCTATATGACAAGACTGGCTCAACCTTGAAGAAACTAAGTCCCAAGTTCTGCCTGTGCAGCGGACTTAACATGTAGTGATCTTTCTCTCATTAAATCAAGATGATAGCTTCGCTGGGAAGCTATGCTAAAATCCTTCTCCGTAGATCAGTTAAATGGAGAACAAGGGAAGTTAATCCCTGAAGCAGCTGATTACAGCTAAAGCTAAATTAAGGGAGATGAATTCCCTAAAGTTGGTGAAGTCGTTGAATGATCAAGACTTATCGGTCCTAGGCCGGTAATAACCAGAGTGGGCATTCCCACTACTTCAGAGATT
Organism: Agave tequilana; assembly: GCA_038442645.1. Lineage (NCBI taxonomy): Eukaryota > Viridiplantae > Streptophyta > Magnoliopsida > Asparagales > Asparagaceae > Agave > Agave tequilana. Next base: position 143,128 of record JAVJIF010011154.1, on the reverse strand, counting down.
TGAGTATCTCTCTCAACCAAGAGAAGAGGAGAAGAGCAGATCACTTCTCTTCAGAGGACCTCAAGTGTCCTATTTATAGGCCCCATGGCCTGAGCGTTGCCGCCTCAAGCGTGGAACCACGAGCGCATTTAAGGCATTTATTGTGCCTTGACAAAAGGGACGGTTTCCCTTGGAACCGTACAAAGGAAAAAACGTCTCCCTCATAAAGGCACTCATGGCCCTTGAAGAAAGGGAATATCCTCCCTCGGAAATGCACAAGGGGAGAATATCTCCCTCGATCAGAACAAGAAATCCTTCTCGTAACCGGCCCACGGCAGTTGGCCTTGGGAAAGCAACAGATGTTCCAGAGCGAACTTATCTAGCCGCGAAGCTACCCAGACGCGAGTCTATATGATTCCTTGGCGAATCTACATCCTAAAGCAGGATTCAAAGCGAAGCTGAACTCAACCATCATGGCGACGTTCATACTCCACACACCACCAATCAAAGCAGTTCAAAGTATTTCAAAGTCTGAGCCATCGCAGACTTTTGAAAACTTTGAAGGGGGTCTTGTTGACACTTAAAAAAGACAAGATTCTTATTGGTCCGAACAATGTCTAAACTTGTTGACATTTACAAAAGACAAGTGACAGACGAGCTGAAGACCAGTTTTCACCTATCTTCGAGGGACAGGGAAGCAACTTGGACTCCACTGATCCAGCAAGCAGACAGTGAACTCGGATTGTTTCTGAACAGACCTCAGCAGGTCTAAGATGCTACCACTTAGCATCACATGAGCCCAAAGGGATAGCCTCGCTTGAGAGGCTAAGATCATCAACTTCGCCTTGAAGCCATTCAACGCTCCGTCAGGAACCTAACTTATAGCTTCGCCTGAACTGCTAAAGCGTAACTTTGCCAGAGGAAGTCAGCTTCGCCCTGAAGCTATACACAACTGTGCAGAAAGGGTATATGGTAACTTCGCCAGATACTGCCTCCAGCTCCGCTGTGAGTTCAAAGCGGGCATCGCCGCTGCAGGTCTGCTGTGGTCAAACTTTGACCAATCAAATCTCCAGATTAGATCAAATCTAATCAGGATCAAGATCAAATCCAATCAAGATCAAATCTGAGATCAAATTGGCAGTTGATTGCCACAATCTCTTGACTCTTCTAAAACGAGTAAGAAGATCAGGGGAAATCCTCCAACAATACGGAAAGGATCAAAACAGATCAAGAGGATCAACCGACCTGCCATTTCTAGCTTCGCAGAAGCTGATTCTAGCCTTGCAGCAAGGCTACTTTCCAGATTTAAACAGATTTGATTCAATCTATTTCCATATTTTTCAAGGGACAATTATACCCCTGCTCTCTCTATAAATAGAGGACCACACAAAAGGGGAGAGGCGATACGCAAGAGAGAAGACTCCACAAGCAGAGACTTCTTCACAAAGCACCGTACGCTCTTGAATTCAGAGACTTTTTAGAGAATTGCTTCTCTAATCAGGGTGCTGATACCTAATACCTTCTTCTCAAGGAATCTTCGGAACCAGGCGAGAAGGAATTCCTAATTGAAGGCGGTTTTGAAAAGTAACAAGAGGGTTCTACTAACTTTCTGTTCTCTGATTCCCCGAACCAGGTGAGAAGGGAATCTCATCGCTCGTATCGTCAAAGGGACAAAGTGGTCGCGCGCTGACCAGACTCCTATCGGCACACTTCTCCAGAATCTCTGAGGAGATCTACTTGTAATCTTTTTAAGAATACTTGTAATTTAGCTCCTCAACTCTTTTTATTGTAAGTTTCCCCTTTGCAAATTATATGGAAAACAATACCAGGAAGATTTTTAGTTGTTTCAAAAGGAATGGGGAGTTATAATGACACTCTTTTCGGAAGAGTTTGAATATGATGGACCAAGAGCAAATTATTTGGTTGGTAAATTTTCAAACTCAAAAGACACTTAGGAAAAGGTCAGTTATGAGAATTCTGATGAACTTAACATGTCTTGTAGTTGCGCATTATTCAAAAAAGAGGGTATCCTTTGTAGATATATTCTGTGTATTTTGTGGCACAATTACGTTACACATATACCAGAATCCTATATACTACTGAGATGGAGGTTGGATGCCTGTTACAAGAATATTGCAATAGAACATGGGATTAAACCTTTTTCAAATCAAGACACGTGAGGAATTGCTAGACTGTGAACATTGCGATCCAAATTTAATGCAATTCTTGAAATGGTGTCCGATTCGGATATCCATCTTTCAAAGTTGGATGCTGTTTGGAAAGATTTGCTGCAAAAACCAGTAATGAATGCAAATTCAGGACATTAATGATCAATCATCACAGTCTGAAACAAATGTTAGTTCTAGTGGATCAGTTGTAGTTTTGCGAGATGGTGAAGAATTGACTATATGCGATCCAACTGGTCCTGTACTTACCCAGGGGAGGCCTAAAGGTGTATCCAGGCTAAAGTCTGATTTTAAAGATTCTCTACTACAGAAGGAAGTCAAGCATCGAAAGTGTGAAAACTGTCAACAGTTGGGCCATTACAGGACTGGCTGTCCATTATTGGTATAAAATTAAACTCGTTATAGAATTTAAATTTAAGTTTGATATTTCAAACATTTACATTTTTTTTACTTGCAGAGAAAGTAGTTTCAGGTTGCGGCTACTTGGCATGATTAAAACTTTTATTTATTCATCTTTAGGCATCATCTGTGACCAAAGTCACAGTGTTAATGGAAAAGGCATATCATTGTACTGTGACCTAGGTCGCAGTACAGGTACTATTGTACTTTCAAGTGTTTCCCATCTCTTATTTCAATGTAATATGTTGTACTTGAACATAAACCTAGAGGGGGGGGGGTGAATAGGTGTAGTAGCTAATCTAATAACAGATGATGCAGAATTAAAAACTAATTATAACACACAATGTGTAACCAAAGAGTGTAGCCGAATTCTCGGTGACGGGCTCTGGACTATCTCCTTTAAATTTCTCTAAATAAGAGTTGAGGTGCTATATGAAGCTCTCTTAGTTCAACACAAGTATGGGCACACAAACAATACTAAGCATGTATGAGATATGGACAATATAAAGCAATGTAAGATATAAGAGAGATAGAGTTAAGAGATAGTGGATCAAACGCAAATACCAAGATATGTTTCGAGGTTCGAGCCACTGATCTACGTTCCCGCCTTCACACAGAATGATTCCACTACGTCCACACAGGACCTCCCATACAGGGAATCTCCACAGAGAAATTTGCAATTACAGAGTTAGGAGTACACAACCCTCTCTCCAACACAACCACCTCTACACAAGAGGCAAAGTACAAAGCCAAAACAACAATCATCTCTACACAACACAAGAGGGATAAGGCACAAAGCCAAACCATAATCACCTCTACACAACACAAGAGGGATAAGGCACAAAGCCAAATAACAATCACAATCACCTCTACACAACACAAGATGGATAAGGCACAAAGTCAAATAACAATCACAATCACCTCTTAATAAGAGGGATAACCACAAACCCAAAACTCAATCACCTCTACACTAGAGGGATAGACACAAGGCCAAAGCAAAGGAAAGATTACAACTTGGTGATCACAATAAACCACAAACAACTCTTGGTGATCACAATAGACCACAAATAATATTTCTCACAAAAATAAGATCCTATAGATAGGATAGAGATGATAGCTCAAGTGTGAGAAAAACAATGTGTTTGAAAAACAAATCACAAAGAAAAATACTTGAGAAAAATACTAGATTGAAATAGAAATGAAGATCAAAATAATTTCCCAAAGACTCTCTTTTTCTTTGATTTTTTCAACCCTTGAAAACAAATAAAAATAAATCATTAAGGCCCAAAAACTCTTTAAAAAACTTGCTGCAAAACTCTTGTAAAGATGGGAAAATAGCTCTCTATATTCTTGTTGAAAACAGCTCAAGAGATGGTTTATTTATAGCCTCTCAAAGAAACTAGCCATTGCAGCAGAAAATGGCCAGAATACCCTTCCGATCGACCGGCCCAACGGTTATATTTTTGATCGTTATGCCTCCGGTCGACTGGGTACAGCCTGTCGGTCGACCGCCCAGTCGACCGGCAGTACCCGAGAGTGGGTACTTTTCAGTCGGTTGATCGCGCAGTCGACCGGCCTACTTGGCTGGTCCTTGTGCACGTTTCGTGCACATCGATCGACCGGTCCAATCGACCGACTACTGGTCCAGTCGACCGTCCGGTCGACCGCCAGCAGTTCTGGCTGAAATTTCAGAACTTAAAACTTGGACATTTTAACTCCAATAAAATCCCATAAATACTCATAAATTTCACAAAAATAAGTTCTTGTTAGATATTTGAATAACAAATATGTGTGACTAAAAATCAACATATATTACAAAATATTTGAACTATTTTTGTGATATAAAATATTTGACCTTAAACAAAAAATGTATTTTCTGAAAACCAAACTTAGAAATGGAAATCTGATTTTCCCCAAACTTGTATAAATACAAAAACACGATATTGAAACACATTTAAAGCATATTGTGTATGGATAGAATCCAATACACATGTAATTGATATATCTATATTTTGACATAAAATCCAAAATAAGTTTTGTTTATTACAAAACTCTAAGCATATGAATAGGATCATCAAAATAAGGTTTTATAAATATATGAAGCATATATGTATATAGATGAAATCCAATATACATTAAACCATGTAACTTGTTTTGATTCTATCTATTCAAGAAAATCATATATATGTGAACTTGAAATCCAAAACCGGTTAAACCGAAAACCAAACATATTGAACATGAGTGTGTGTGTGAACTTGAGCATATAACCACCATCTATCTTTATACAAGATCTAAACAAACTGAAGTCTTCTTGTCGATCCTCATTTTCAAGACGACCCGATCCAAACACGATCCAAAGAGCTTGACTCCAACCAAGTGCTAGATGCGATCTTGATGCGTGAGCTCTTGAATCTACATGTGTTAGCTCACAAAACTCCTTTGTTGAAGCTAAAAACCTACTAATATCTTGATCAATAACTGAAGCTATATAAATACAAGATTATTAGTAAACTAACTTTCATAAGTTAGTCATCATCAAAATTAAGGTGAAAGGCCTCTGGGCTAACAATCTCCTCCTTTTTGATGATGACAAAACTTATGAGGTTATATATATGCATCATTAAGGATAGGCTTTCTAGAAACTCCCCCTTAACATATGCATGATCAATAAACATATAAATATATGCAATGAAGCTCATGACACTAATAAAACAAGATATATGCATAAACACTAGTAAAACGTACATATATAAATCTGAATTCTTCTCCCCCTTTTTGTCATTCATCAACAAAGGAGTGAAGATATACAAACAATAAACATAAATTAAAAACAAAACTTTGATACAAATGAACATAATCAATCGAAAAGAACCAATTGAAAGAAATAATTCGTTTTGAATAGATACTAATAAAAGAACATGATATCAATTGAAAATAAACACCAAATTTTTAGGTAAAACTATATTTTGCAATAAGGATACCATTTGAAAATAATACCAATTTAAAATTATTGATGCCAATATTGAAAATGTAAGTATATACTAAAGCAAAATATTTTTCATCACAAAGACTAGGAGTAAGATACCAATTGAATAGTAAAACCAATTGAAAGATAAAATAAGTACCAATTGAAAAGTAAAACCACTTGAAAGATAAAATAAGAATTTTTCTTCCCCTTTATGAAATACCAATAAAAATAATGCATAAGCTTGTATATGATACCAATTGAAAACTAATTGACATTAAGAACTAAATCAAGCTTAGAAAGAAATAATTTATGCTAGAGATATATGACATATATGTTTAAAGCACAAGAAAATATCTATAAGTATGTATCAGAGCAATATAATATTGCTTTAGAAATGATCCATACATATATAGAAAACATGAGTATACAAAGATATGAAATATCATAATGATCATGTGTATAACTCATACCTACCACCCTATTCATGCATATGTTTAAAAGGATATTCAATAAGGGTATACAAGGCATGGTCGCTCAACCAACCACCTTTAAATGGTAGGAGTTTTCAAAGATCAGGATTTAAAAATATTTTAACATAATTGAAAACTCTATCAATTGAAGAATAAAGACTAGTTTAAGGATAATTTTGAAAACTAGTATTAAATCCTTCAAGTAAGGAATAAAACATGAATATATCCATGAAAACATGAAAATCACACGATCATCGACACTCAAATAGCAATAAAGTACATATATATTTATGAAAATAAAGTCATGAGTAAACACCAAATATAGAGTGTAAAAATCATGTAATTAACAAAATTATGGAAATAAGGCATTGAAGTTCATATAAATAAGAAATCATCAAAACTAAAAACACTTTAAGGTATATGTATGTTTTGTTGAAACTAAAAGTATACATACATATCCCAAACATAAACAAGTCCCAAAAAAATTTTTGCATGAAAAGCAAGTGACTCTACGATAGACATGTATATCTAATAGTTTTAGACAAAATTAACATATACATGAAGATAAACACATTTTATGAGAACATGTATAAAAATAAGGAAAACAAGTATAAATGAAAGGATCATCAAAACTAGGTTATACATGTACATGTAATGAGTACAAATGAGCAATGAAGCACAAATACATAATAACCAAGTGTAGCTCACTACTTGTACAAGTATAAACACAAGTTTTAATAAAAGCTTCATCTAAACATGTAATCAAAATATGAAGTGTTGGCCCAAAGGCCCTCCGCTCTAGTTTTGATGATGATTAACTCATGTAGTTATGTTTACTAATATTCTTGTGTTTTTAGTCTCAGATCATATTGTTGGCCCAAGGTTACAATCAACCCATGTTTAGTGTATTTTGATGATTACAAAACATATTAGTTATTTGTACTAATATAAATTATTGTTTAAGTGTGTTTCAGGTTTATATATTAAAGAGATGAATTCTTCCCTAAAGGAAGGTACATTGGACTCAAGACAAGTCAAATTGGGCTCAAAAAATAATATTGAAGATCAAGTGAAGATAGCCCTTGTTGAAGTCTTGAAGACCTAGAAGTTTGTAAGTGTAGTTTTGTTAAAGATAGAATATGTGAAATTTGGCTCTAGGATTTGCACACACACTTGTTTTGTATGTTTCCTTTGTTTTTGAAAATGTTTATTTCTAAGTTTATGCCTTAGTTTATACATACATGGACTCAAAGCTTTATATCTTCAAAAACTTGTTTAAAACATGATATAAACTATTTTCTGCATAACACTTAGCTTCAGATTTTTTAAAGAATTTTTACAAAATTTTCTATCTCAAAAATCTGCCCAAAAAATATCTATTTCAGGCAGACCGGTCGACGGCAGTCGACCGGCTGCTGTGTCCAGACATGCACAGGCTGTGCATGTCTGTCGGTCGACCGACCTACATACCGGTCGACCGGAAAAGAGATGTTTTGCTCTCTGTATCTTTTCGGTCGACTGGGTCGGTCGACCGATAGAAGGAAACTGTGTTTCCTTTGTTGGATCGGTCGACTGGCAGTCGACCGAAGCTCCAACGGCTCTTTTGCCAGCAGGGACCGGTCGACCGGCAGTCGACCGGTAGGCCTGCATCAGCCATAACGGCTCTTTCTTCTTTTGGAATTTCTGAAAATCTGTTTTTGGTTTTCTCTTTAACAGAGTTTTTAGGAGTTGTTGGGACTCTTTTTCTGATCAAATTAGCTGGAAAAATCAGAGTTTTAACCTATTCTCTCCCTATAAATAGTGGGGAATAGGCCTTAGTTATTTACCAAGAAAAATACAAGTTTTCATAGTTTTCAAGAGAAAGAGAAAAATAGTTTAAAGCTTTCATTTCCATTCTTTCAAAATTAGTTTTTCAGTTGTTGTTTGATCTCTAATATCACTCTACAACTGAAGCTTTCCTCACCACACTTCATAGAGCCAAAAATTTCATATTCTTTCTATAGGTGAAGTTGTAAAAGAGTGAGAGTGTTTGTAAAAGAGTGTTGTGGTCTAGTTAAAGATCACTATTTGTAATTCTTGTTCTTGTGGAGACAAGCTCCTTGGTGGAGTTTCTTTGTAAGGTGAAGCTACGGGCTTGAGGTCTTTGAAGGCCTAACTTGTACGGGATCCTAAGGGGATAGTGGAAACCCTTCACGGAGGTGAAGGCGGGGACTAGAGCAACGGGCTCGAACCTCGAAACAAATCATCTTGTTTGCGATTGCCTTGGCGTTCTTCTTGCTTACTTTCTTGCTTTATATCATTTCCAATTTATTGCTTGAAAACTAACCTTTATTTGTGCAATCCTTATTTGTTTACTTTACTTGTTATTTTACTTGTGGAATCTTGTGTTGATATACTTGTTGTGTTACATTGTGAGCTCTTCATTTTCATCATCATACTTGGCATTGATCAATCACATCTCAATACAACACGGTTGCATTGCGCACCTCTAACCCATTTAAGGGGAATTGGGAGGAAGGAGTTCAGAACCTCGCAAGGGGTATTCAGCTCTTAGTCGTGTTTTTGAGAGATTGTTGCATCACTCATTTCATAAGTTTAAAAAGATCATTAGATTAGCAATTACACCTATTCACCCCCCCTCTAGGTGTATTTCAATTGGTATCAGAGCTTGGACTCTAGGATTTGGCTTAACAACCTTAGAGAGATCCTCATATTGCTAATCATTTCATTCATTTCCACATAGTAAACATGGCCGATGGTATTAAGACACCCCCTAAGTTTGATGGACTTAACTTTCCCATATGGAAGGTTAAGATGACCGTTTTCTTGCAATCTCTAGGTAGCCGAGTTGCAAAGGCCGTGACTAAACAATTTAGTGCCCCCGATGGTGATGAATCTACTTGGTCCGAAATTGAGACCAAGGAGTTTGATGCCAATGCTAGGGCTCATTATGCACTCCTACAAGCCCTCAATGATGATGACATAGCTAGAGTCATCCATTGCAAATCCGCCTATGAGATTTGGACCCATTTGCTAGTAACACATGAGGGGACATCACAAGTGAAGAGGGCCAAGATAGACCTTCTTCGGTCCCAATATGAAAATTTTAGCATGCAAGAACATGAAACCATAGATGATATGGTTACTAAATTTACTAAGATTACTAATGGGCTTTCTTCTCTAGGTGAAGAGATCAACAACGACCAAAGGGTGAGAAAGATCATCCGGGCTCTTCCTCCATCATGGGAAGTGAAAGCTACAACATTGAAGGAACTCAATGATAAAGATGAGATTGAGCTCATCGGACTCATTGGGAATTTAAAAACCCACGAGATGGAGAGGAAGGCAAGGGAGGACATGGCACCCTCCAAAAAGAAGACCATTGCCTTCAAAAGTCATGCTACCTACTCCGACGAAGATGACGAAGAAGAAGATGACGAGGAGCTCTCACTTCTAGTCAAAAATGTCCGGAGGATGTACAACAAGGCAAAGTTCCAAGGAAGGAGGAGATGGCAAGGAGGCAAGGAAGAAAGGAAGATCATTTGCTTTAATTGCCAAAAGCCGGGACACATTGTAGCGGAGTGTCCGGACCAAGTAAAGCCATCTTCATCCAAGAAGCCATACAAGAAGAAGGCTATGAAAGCAACATGGGATGACGAAAGTGAATCCGAGGAGGAGATCGACACCGCCAACATGTGCTTCATGGCAAATGAGAGCACAAGCAAGGTAACCCCCTCAACTCTTCTTGATGATGATTTATCCATGGATGAGCTAGGAGAAGCATTTGTAGAACTTTCTCAAAATTATGACTTCATGAAGAAAAAGTACTTGAAAATGAAAAAGGATAATGAATCTTTGAGTATTCAAGTGTTAAATCTTTCAAAAGAAAATAATGACTTGCATTCTTCTTTAGTTTCCACTAAAAATGATTTTGAAAAATATAAGATTGCTTGTAAAGGAAAGACCCCATTTATAGATTCTAATGAGATTGCCATGCTTAAGGAAAGATTAGATTCATTAGATGTTGTTTTGAAAAAGTGTAGTGAGTTTGATAAGAAGAAGATGGAGAATATGTTTCCTAAGAAACAAGCTCCTAAGAAAAATATTCATCATGCTCATGCTCATGCTCATGTACATGCTACACAACCTATGCATCATGGTAAACCCCCAAAGCATGCTCACACTTCACATACACACCATGCATTCATGTATAGAAAAGTGTACTCATGTTCACATTGTGGACGGAAAGGACACTTAGCTAATTTTTGTTATGATAGACTAAGTGCATCACATCATAATGTTTGGGTTCGTAACACTAACTTTCAAGGACCCAAGAAAGTTTGGGTACCAAAGTCAACAATTGTTTTAAATGATGTAGGTACTTTCTAAAGCCCAAAGACGTAGAGGTTTATGGTATCTTGATAGCGGTTGCTCAAGGCACATGACTTGGGACATCAACAATTTCGCAACCCTATCAAGATATCATGAAGGTGGCACCGTCACCTTCGGAGATGACGCCAAGGGTAAAATCATCGGTATTGGTAATGTAAAACTTGGCACCTCTCCTTTAATTGAAAATGTGGTTTTAGTTGATGGCCTCAAGCATAATCTCTTGAGTGTTAGTCAACTTTGTGATAAAGGTTTTGATGTAGTTTTTGACAATGTTGCTTGTAAAGTAATTGATAGAACTTCCAATGTTTGTGTATTTTCCGGTTTTCGTGAAAGTAATGTATATATGATAGATATGCTAAATATGTCTTGTAATATAACATGTTTAAAAGCCCTCAATGACGACTCTTGGTTATGGCATAGGAGATTAGGCCACGTTTCTTTTGACCATATTTCTAGGCTTAACTCTAAGGAAATGGTGAAGGGTATTCCTTCATTGAACTTTGAAAAGGACCGAGTTTGTGACGCATGTCAATTTGGGAAACAAACTAAGTCCTCATTCAAATCAATTAAGGACATCATGTCATCACGTCCATTGGAGCTAATCCACATGGATTTATTTGGCCCAACACAAACCAAAAGTTTAAGTGGGAGTAGATTTGCTTATGTTTTAGTAGATGATTTTTCGCGTTTTACTTGGGTTTATTTTCTTGAACATAAAAGTCAAACCTTTTCACATTTTCAAGCCTTTAAGAAAAGAGTTGAAAAGGAAAATGACTCCTCAATAATTAAAATAAGAAGTGATAGAGGAGGTGAGTTCATTAACCTTCCCTTTACCACTTTTTGTGAGGAACATGGAATAAAACATGAACTTTCTTGTCCTAGAACTCCACAACAAAATGGAGTAGTTGAGCGGAAAAATCGTACTTTACAAGAGATGGCTAGGACAATGTTAAATGAATATGGTCTACCACATTATTTGTGGGCCGAGGCCGTTCATACTTCATGTTACATTGCAAATCGTGTTTTCCTATGTAAAAATACTACTAAGACTTCTTATGAGATGTATTTTTCTAGAAAACCCAATGTTTCTTATTTCAAAGTATTTGGTTGCAAATGTTTTGTTTTAAATACAAATATTAATTTGGGAAAATTTGATGCTAGATCATATGAGGCTATTTTTGTAGGTTACTCAAATACTAGTAAGGCTTATAGAGTCTTCAATAGGTCAACTTTGACTATTGAGGAATCTATTCATGTTAAATTTGAGGAATCTAACAAGTTTGTTAAGAATTGTGTAGAAATTGATGCTTTAGATGAAGGTTTGGAGAAAGTGACCTTGGAGGATGCTTCTACCATGGGAGACAAGCCAAAGGATGGTGATGGAAGTGAAGCCAAAGTGGAAGAGGCTCAAGGAAATAAACATCAAGCAAATGAAGAGGAGCCCTCTCAACCACTACCAAAGGATTGGAGATTCAATCCTCATCATCCCAAGGACCTCGTCATAGGTGAAGTATCAAAAGGGGTAACCACTCGCTCTAAGATTCAAGATTTTTGTGGTAATTTTGCTTTTATTTCACACATAGAACCTAAAAATGTCCTCGAGGCCGAGGCCGATTCATATTGGTTGCTTGCTATGCAAGAGGAGCTCAATCAATTTGAGCGCAACTAAGTATGGCATCTTGTTCCTAGGCCCCAAGATAGACCAACTATTGGTACTAAATGGATCTTTAAGAACAAGTTGGATGAATCGGGTAATGTAGTTAGAAACAAGCTAGGTTAGTTGCCCAAGGTTACACTCAAATCGAGGGAATCGATTTTGAAGAAACCTTTGCACCCGTAGCACGGCTCGAAGCCATACGGATGACCTTAGCATATGCCTCATTTAAAGATTTTAAGTTATTTCAAATGGATGTAAAGAGTGCTTTTCTTAATGGTTATATTGATGAGGAGGTGTATGTTGAACAACCCCCCGGGTTTGTTGATCCTACACACCCTAATTATGTTTATAAATTAGATAAAGCACTATATGGTTTAAAACAAGCCCCTAGGGCTTGGTATGAAAGATTGTCTTCATTTTTGATTTCAAATGATTTTAAGAAAGGAAAAGTTGATAAAACATTATTTACCAAACATATAGATCAAGATATCCTCATAGTTCAAATTTATGTTGATGACATTATTTTTGGATCTACTAATGTTTCACTTTGCAAGAATTTTGAGTCATGCATGAAAAAGGAATTCGAGATGTCTATGATGGGAGAGCTCAACTTCTTCCTTGGACTTCAAATCAAGCAACGTAGTGATGGGACATTCATCAACCAAGCCAAGTACACCAAAGAACTCATCAAGAGGTTCGGGCTTGAAGGATCCAAAGTAGCAAAGACTCCCATGGCAACCACTACGAAACTTGACAAGGACGAACAAGGTAAGGAAGTAGACATCAAATTATTTCGTAGCATGATTGGTAGTTTACTCTATCTTACGGCTAGTAGGCCGGATATAATGTTTTCCGTATGTTTATGTGCACGCTTTCAATCATGTCCTAAGGAATCACACTTAATAGCGGTAAAACGCATAATTAGGTATCTTAAGGGCACAATTGATTTAGGTTTGTGGTATCCGAAAACTAACCAATTTACCATGACTAGTTATTCGGATGCCGACTATGCCGGTTGTAGGGTAGATAGGAAGAGCACAAGTGGCACTTGCCAATTCTTGGGCAATTGTCTTGTGTCTTGGTCTTCCAAGAAGCAAAATAGTGTAGCCCTTTCAACCGCCGAGGCGGAGTATGTAGCAGCCGGAGCTTGTTGTGCACAAGTACTCTGGATGAAACATACTCTTCTCGATTTTGATTTACATTTTGATCATGTTAAGATTTATTGTGATAATACTAGTGCTATTCACATGACAAAAATGCTAATCAACATAGTAAAACCAAACATATAGACATTAGATATCATTTTCTTAGAGATCACTTTGAAAAAGGTGACATAGATATTGATTTTGTTTCCACAGATTTTCAACTTGCAGATATTTTCACAAAACCTTTAAATTATGCAAGATTTTCATTTATTTGTGGTGAATTGAATGTATGTAAGATTGATACTTAAAATATCTTAGTTTGTTTTGTTTTGGTTTCTAATATGTTTGTTTTGTTTTGTCTTAAATTTTTTTTTTAACCCTTTTTGATGTATGACAAAAAGGGGGAGAAATTTTGGAAAAATATATGGTTTGTTTTTTGTTATTCCTTATGATCGTTTATTTTTTTGGTGATGATATTTTTCAATGCTTTATGTATGCTTACATAGTTGTTCATATTCATGTTAAATACATAGCATTGTTTAGGGGGAGCTCTCCAAGCTCTTTCCTCTTTTATTTGTTTAATAACTCATATGTTTTGTCATCATCAAAAAGGGGGAGATTGTTGGCCCAAGGTTACAATCAACCCATGTTTAGTGTATTTTGATGATTACAAAACATATTAGTTATTTGTACTAATATAAATTATTGTTTAAATGTGTTTCAGGTTTATATATTAAAGAGATGAATTCTTCCCTAAAGGAAGGTACATTGGACTCAAGACAAGTCAAATTGGGCTCAAAGAATAATATTGAAGATCAAGTGAAGATAGCCCTTGTTGAAGTCTTGAAGACCTAGAAGTTTGTAAGTGTAGTTTTGTTAAAGATAGAATATGTGAAATTTGGCTCTAGGATTTGCACACACACTTGTTTTGTATGTTTCCTTTGTTTTTGAAAATGTTTATTTCTAAGTTTATGCCTTAGTTTATACATACATGGACTCAAAGCTTTATATCTTCAAAAACTTGTTTAAAACATGATATAAACTATTTTCTGCATAACACTTAGCTTCAGATTTTTTAAAGAATTTTTACAAAATTTTCTATCTCAAAAATCTGCCCAAAAAATATCTATTTCAGGCAGACCGGTCGACCGGCAGTCGACCGGCTGCTGTGTCCAGACATGCACAGGCTGTGCATGTCTGTCGGTCGACCGACCTACATACCGGTCGACCGGAAAAGAGATGTTTTGCTCTCTGTATCTTTTCGGTCGACTGGGTCGGTCGACCGATAGAAGGAAACTGTGTTTCCTTTGTTGGATCGGTCGACTGGCAATCGACCGAAGCTCCAACGGCTCTTTTGCCAGCAGGGACCCGGTCGACCGGCAGTCGACCGGTAGGCCTGCATCAGCCATAACGGCTCTTTCTTCTTTTGGAATTTCTGAAAATCTGTTTTTGGTTTTCTCTTTAACAGAGTTTTTAGGAGTTGTTGGGACTCTTTTTCTGATCAAATTAGCTGGAAAAATCAGAGTTTTAACCTATTCTCTCCCTATAAATAGTGGGGAATAGGCCTTAGTTATTTACCAAGAAAAATACAAGTTTTCATAGTTTTCAAGAGAAAGAGAAAAATAGTTTAAAGCTTTCATTTCCATTCTTTCAAAATTGGTTTTTCAGTTGTTGTTTGATCTCTAATATCACTCTACAACTGAAGCTTTCCTCACCACACTTCATAGAGCCAAAAATTTCATATTCTTTCTATAGGTGAAGTTGTAAAAGAGTGAGAGTGTTTGTAAAAGAGTGTTGTGGTCTAGTTAAAGATCACTATTTGTAATTCTTGTTCTTGTGGAGACAAGCTCCTTGGTGGAGTTTCTTTGTAAGGTGAAGCTACGGGCTTGAGGTCTTTGAAGGCCTAACTTGTACGGGATCCTAAGGGGATAGTGGAAACCCTTCACGGAGGTGAAGGCGGGGACTAGAACAACGGGCTCGAACCTCGAAACAAATCATCTTGTTTGCGATTGCCTTGGCGTTCTTCTTGCTTACTTTCTTGCTTTATATCATTTCCAATTTATTGCTTGAAAACTAACCTTTATTTGTGCAATCCTTATTTGTTTACTTTACTTGTTATTTTACTTGTGGAATCTTGTGTTGATATACTTGTTGTGTTACATTGTGAGCTCTTCATTTTCATCATCATACTTGGCATTGATCAATCACATCTCAATACAACACGGTTGCATTGCGCACCTCTAACCCATTTAAGGGGAATTGGGAGGAAGGAGTTCAGAACCTCACAAGGGGTATTCGGCTCTTAGTCGTGTTTTTGAGAGATTGTTGCATCACTCATTTCATAAGTTTAAAAAGATCATTAGATTAGCAATTACACCTATTCACCCCCCCTCTAGGTGTATTTCACATATAACAAGATATTAGTTGGTGATTAGCTTCAACAAAGGAGTTTAGAAGCTTTTCATGGTGATTCCAGGGCCAAAGCTTCATGATCTCACATTGCCTAGCCCATGGATGGAGTTTTGGATCGGGTCTACTTGAAGATGGAGATCGTCAAGAAGACTTAGATATCCATAGTTTAGATAGTGTGTTTAGATCCATTTGTAAAGCTTAGTATAGTTGATATGCTCAAGTACACAAACACACACGTTTTATGTTTGGTTTTTGATTTTCATGAATAGTTGATCAAAACAAGTTTAATTGATATATGTATAGTTGTTTCATTCTATACATGCATGCTTAACTCTTAAACAAACTTATTTTGACTTTCCTATTCATGTATTGAAAAATCCAAGTTTGATAAAAATACATGTTTTGGTTTTTGGTAAAAATATTAAGAAACAAAAATGGTTTCATATGCTTGATATTTGAGTAGAAATGTTTATCACATGTTTATATATCAATGCAATATGATAAAACTATTTTTGGGTATTTTTACAAAGACTTAAAAGATTTTTAGAAAAATATTTTAACTGTGTTTCTGTCCCAGAACAGTGGCTGACAGGCCAGGTTGGCTGACCGCAAGGGTCGACCGCACCTAAGGCCGGTCGACCCATGAGGTCGACCGACGTGCACAAGCTTGTGAACGTTTGGCAGCCACAAGGACGGTCGGCCGGGCGGCCGACCGGGTCTGAGAGCAGAGCTCTCTGTTTGTTTGGGTCGACCGGGCGGTCGACCGGGTTTGCCCAACGGTCATAAATATGACCGTTGGCGGTCGATTGGGCGGTCGACCGCCAAGCCTGTCAGGCTGCCAGATCAGCCTAACAGCTAGTTTTCTGTTTGGCCTATATAAACCCCATTCCTTTGGGATTTTGGCCAAGATTTTCTGAGCTAATTTTTCCCCATTCTTTGGTTTTAAAAACAAGTTTTTAAAAGAGTTTAAAGTGCCACAAAGATTCATTCATTTGTTTTCAAGTGTTTTGTTATTTTCAAAGAAAATAGGTTTTTGGGAAACTAGTTTATTGTTCTTTATTTCCATATCTATTTGGCATTTTCCCAAGAGTTTTTCTTTGATCAAAACACTTGTTTTCCACACTTGAGCTATACCTTCTATCCTAATCTATTTAGGATCTTTTGTTTAGAGGAAAAGAGAGATTTGTTTGTGTTGAAAGAAACCAGTTGTTGTAAACACCCTTACTTTTGTTGTATCCCTCTTTGGTAGAGGTTGATCGGGTGATTGATTTGCTCCCTCTTGGTGAGGTGGAGTTGGTTGTTGTTTGCTCCCTCTAGTGAGAGGTGGAGTTTGGATTATAAACCCTCTTCGGTAGAGGTGTTGGTTGTTGGCTTACCCCTCGGTTGTGAGGTGGTTGTTTGAGAGAGGAGTTTGGTACTCCTAGTGTTGTAACAAATCCTCCTCGGTGGAGGTTCCCTCGGTGGGAGATAGTGGATTGGAAAACTACACGGTGGTGTAGGCGGGGATGTAGAGCAAGGTGCTCGAATCTCGAAACATATCTTGGCCTTTGCGTTTGATCCATTGTCTCTCTAACTCTCTCTCTATTTCATTTGTGCAAAGCATCTTCAATCAGTACATTCATCTTGATTGCTTGCATTTGTACCTTGCATATTTCATATTGCTATATCTCTTGTATGCTTGGTTGTTTGTGTGTGCCTCACTTATACTTAACCACAAGAGCTTCACATAGCACCTCAACCCATTCAAGGGGAATCAAGAGGAGTTAGTCCAGAGCCCTTCACGGGGAATTCGGCTACACTTGTGTGTTGTATTAAGTGTGTTGCAAAATTTGCATTTGCTTTCGTATTTAGTTTTCATTTAGTTTTAGATTAGCACTTACACCTATTCACCCCCCCTCTAGGTGTTTTTCATGAAGTGCAAAATCATCAATAAACATGATCATTAGGATAAATGCACGTCCTTTAGAGTTAGGATATATACAATAGCTAAACTATAGTGAGAACACAAAAATATAAATCCATGTGAGTATGGGTGTATCTCAAATACTACATATGTATATCACAAGTCTAATTAATATGACATTTAATATAATAATCATGAAAAATCAAAACATGCTAAATGTCAATCAATGAAAGCATGTAAGCAAAATGGGAGTTAGAGATAGTTACCAAAACCAATAGGGCTAATCTCTAGGTCTCCAAATCATGGTGGTCCTCCCACCAAACATCCTTGAAGGTCACGCATCCAATGTAGTGTCCATTAAGTTCAAACGCATCAACCATCAAGGCATCAATACCCTCACGTCAAGCGAGAGCCCACACCTACATCAAATATAATAGGGGTAAATTTTGGTACCCACACTTTCTTTGGTCCATGGGGGTTAACACCTTTCCTATCCCAAACAAATTTGTTTGCAAAATTTGAAATATTTAATTTATAATAACAAAACTTTACAAGGTGGCCCGTATGTCCACAATGTGTATAAGTGTACACATGAACATACATAGAATCATGTGTGTGAGCATGATGAGCATGTGTATGCCGTGATTTGTGTGCATGCATATGAGGAGCATGTTTCTTGCGAAACATGGATTCCAATCGTGTGTGCTTCATGACACATTGACTCAAAGTGGAGCCCAAACAATCTACACTCTTCTTCAAAGTACATATATCACTTTCAATAATTGAAGAAGATGTAGAGCAACCAACATGTTTATCAATAGAAGAAGATGCAATGGAAACATGACAAACATGAGCATCAACATCATTTTTCAAAGAAATATTTTTCTTTGAACCAATTCTTTTGAAATAAAAGCAATTTTATTTTTTAAAGAATTGTTCTCTTTCAAAATAATTTCAAGTTCTGAAAAGTAAAATCTCATTTTTCTTCAAAACAATATCAAAATTATTTTTATTTTTCAAAAAAATTTTCCTTTAAAATAAGGTCAAGTTAGGTTTTCAAGGAGTCTCTTTCACTTGAAATCTCAACCCTCTCTTGTAAAATCATGTCTAGCTTTGAACACAAATCCTTATTTTCTTCATTTAATTTAAAATTTTTCTTTTTCAAAAGTTTGTATTTTTCAAGCAAGTTTTCACAAAATAATGAAAGTTTTTCATTTAAGGCATCAACATTCATATTGTCATCACCTGAAGAACTAGCATTATCATCTAGATGAGTTTTCGAATGTACCTCAAGGGAGTCATTCCCTTGGACCATATAGTAGGTTTCGTCAGACTCATCCACCAAGGGTTCCTTCTCCACATTGTTAGTCGTCTGAAGCTCGGGAGAGGTCAATGTGTTCCACACTGCAAAAGCGGAATTACAATGAGAAACAATAAAAAGATAATCCTTCCTATGTGTGCGCCTAAGTGCCGCTAAGGCTTGTGCATTGGCCTCTATGCACTTGTCATTACCAAGATAAGATTTCTTGATAGTGGTAAGGTAAACATTCATTCATAGGGTTTTAAGGTATATACTCATCTTATACTACCACATATCAATATTGGTAACATCATACATGGGAGGGGTCATGAAATCCATGAGTGTATAAACTATATGTGTGCAAATGCAAATATAGATTAGCAATCCAAGATCTAACTTCTAGGTAGTTAAACCTAATATCAGGAGCGTAGACTCTGATACTAATTGAAAATATACCTAGAGGGGGGGGTGAATAGGTTTAGTAGCTAATCTAATGACAAATGATGTGAAATTAAAAACTAATTGCAACACACTATATGTAACCAAAGAGTGTAGCCGAATTCTCGGTAATGGGCTCTAGATTATCTCCTTTAGATTCCTCTAAATAAGAGTTGAGGTGCTATATGAAGCTCTCTTGATTTATCACAAGTATGGGTACACAAACAATACCAAGCATGTATAAGATATGAACAATATAAAACAAAGCAAGATATAAGAGAGATAGAGTTAAGAGATAGTGGATCAAACGCAAACACCAAGATATGTTTTGAGGTTCGAGCCACTGCTCCACGTCTCCACCTTCACATAGAAGGATGTCCACTACGTCCACACAGGACCTCCCACAAAGGGAACCTCCACCGAGAAATTTGCAATTACAAAGTTAGGAGTATATAACTCCTCTCTCCAACACAACCACCTCTACACAAGAGACAATGCACAGAGCCAAAACAACAATCACCTCTACACAAGAGGGATAAGACACAAAGCCAAGCAACAATCACAATCACCTCTTCATAAGAGGGATAACCACAAGAGGGATAAGGCACAAAAAAGTTCAGAAATTTTTGTAATCAAAGTCACTAAATTTTTTCAGAGTGTAGAACTTAAAATTTCAGATCTGTAATTTTTTTAGGAAGTAATAGTATTGCAGACAGTAAAATTTTGTAAGGGACGGTATTTTAGCCAAACACAATTTTGAAGTGACTGAGGGCATTAAATGTGCGGGATGTTTTGTCTCCTATCCATCAAAAAAATTGACATTTGCGTGGCTATTAATCAGCCACGTCCCGCCAGCTGAGAAACTCTCTCAGCTGGTGGTTGAGGTACAGAAACCCCTATATATATATATTTAATGAATTACTCGATATCAATTATTACATGCATAACCTGAGATACCATATTTACTATGATACCAATAGTTGAGAGATACAAAGATCCCCATTGATGACCTCAAGCACGCCATAAGATCGATTACCTCGAGCACACAAGATGAATATTAAAAGATACAAGAAGAATAACACACAATTTAATGTGATTCGGCCCAAACTAAGCCTACGTCTACGGGGAGAGAACTTGAGAGAGTTTTATTAATAAACTTGATACAAAGAGATCTGACTTTTCTCTTGATGCCACAAGAGTATTTATCTTTCTCTTGAATTTTTCTCTCTATGTACTTTCACCTTGCTCCTCTCTTTCTTGACTTTTTAGGGCCTTCTTGACTATAGGGTCTTATATTATTGTTCACCATAACTTTATTCTCCTCTTCTACTCCAATTTATAATGCTAGGTTATAACCTTTATTTATAAAATTTTACAATACAAATCTTATTTGGACTATGAGATGATCTTGACCATTGGATACTTGAAGAATCTAATCAATCTTATTAGAAGTTGATCTCCTTAATCTAGAAGGATTCTATACCTTTTAATCTTTAGAATCAAATCTTCATTTGAATAAGAATTGAATCTTATTCATACTTCTCCTGAAAAGAAAACTCGCAATCGCCTGAAAAGGAAACTATTTCACCTTGATTTGCTTCTTCTGCTTCAAGCCTTCGTTTTCTCCAACTAATTAGATTTTCTTGGACCATCATATCTTCTTTAAAATTAGAAAAATCCTAACAATATATATATATATATATATATATATATATATATATATTATATATAAAGAGAGAGAGAGAGAAAGGGAGAGAGAGGGAGAGATTAGGGGAGGCAGGGAGAGAGGATGCATGATTGAGGGTAAATTTACTAACATTGGGGGTAAATTTGATAAAATTTAAGGGTACAAAAGTAATTGTATTTTAAAACTATTAAAAAGATAACATGAGAGGCATGGATATTGGCACACAACAAATTGATTAAGGCACACACATGATTAGTGCACCCTAAAAATTAATTAAGGCACACACTGCTATTTTCTGAAGTATCATAATATCTCACTTATTTAAAAAATTTCTTAATTCTAAAATTACCCCTTAGTTTTAATTAAAGTTAACTCTTTTCATTCTCCCTCTCTTTCTCTCTCAATTAACCCTAAGTTAAATTGTAATTAAATTGTAGTTTGAACTTAATTTTTTTGAATTAATTGAGTCAGATTATACTCAAGAAAAACTCTGTCGAGATGGAGTTTGTTCAACAACTATTGGTCTAAGTTCGGCAAACATTGGTCGAATAAATTTTTTTGTTCGGCTAGTGATGGCTGAACAAAAAACTTTACAAAAACTTTTGTTCGGCTAGTGTTGGCCAAAAACATAATACTTTAATTTTGTTTGGACATTGTTCAGACATTTTAACATTGTCTCAATAGGAAAAAAACAATACCTGATTATACAAGTGATAGAACAACTTGATCCAGAAGAGATTTGTGATGAATTTTGTCCTTCCTACTTTGGCAATCACATCTTTAAAACCATGATGCATTAGTTAAGATCCCTCAAGCTGTAAAGCAAAAAAGCAAAATAATCAGATGCTTAGTATTATCTCTGTGCAATATGCGGTATGTTTGTGCACAAGTTTGATCTAATATAGTTGGAGAATCTTGGAAAAATTGCAATTATTCACCCTTGCAATCATGTAAGATGTCTTTTTAAAGAGCGTATTTAATATTTTGTACTAAATGAATCATTTAGCTAAAGTTGAATAAGAAGGTCATTAGTTTCATATGGATGTAGTACTCCAAGCACTTGAACGAAGAAGATGCACTTAAAGAGTGTCTTGTAGTATTCTCACATCTCCCTAATATACATTTTAAAAGGACTCATGAAAAAGCTTTGAGATCGGATTGAGTGTTAATTCAGAACTTCTTATCCCAAACAATCTTGTTCAGCCAATGTTGGCCGAACAAAGAACTTGTGTTCGATCATTGTTGGCTGAACATTCTGTATGAGCTCAGCTAACAACGATCGAACACATACAGAATGTTCGGCCAACTCCGACCGAACAACTATCAAAAGAACCCATCTCGACGGAATTTTTCTTGAGTGTAATTTGGGTCGATTTAATTCAAAAAATTGAGTTCAAAGTACAATTTAATTATGATCTAACCCAACTAACAATCTATCAACTACCAAAATCAATTTTATTGTTTTAATTGCTTATCCATGTATTAAAATTTTTAAGGTTTGGATGATCTGTAATTTTTAGGGTTTTTCTGAAGATGAATAATGAAAGAGATTATTGTGTTAAAAAAGGAGTGCGTATACTAATCAATAACTATATTAATTAATTAGATGTGTGTATTAATCAATAAGTGTGTGTATTAACCAATATGAAAGAAAAATTTGTAATTTTAGGTAACTAAAAAGTTATTTTAGTCTTTTTATGAAAGGTTATAATGGTCTACAATTTTTTTTTTCAAATTTTAGTGTGTGTCTTAATTAATTTGTTATGTGCCAATATCCGTGCCTTAACATAAGGGGTAAATTTGATCAAATTAAAGAATTAGAGAGGTAATTTTAGAAATATAAAGATTTTTTTTGGGGGGGGAGGAATTTCAGATATACGAAAGATTTGGGGGATATATAGGAGTAACATTTTTTTTTTTTTGATAAATAGGTTATAGCTTGCTGCAAGTGAGATTTGAACCCCATACCACTTGCTCACTGCAAAGAGACTTCACATCTTTACTACAATGGCACTTTGCATACTTCTAATAATCTTCGGAGTATGAAACTATATGTAAATTAGGCTGATTTAATCGCATATTGCTTAATAGTATATGAGATTAATTGTATCATATGGCATGTTAGGAAATTCTTCTTACAGTGGACTCGAGATTTGATTTCAGAAAATCCCTCTAAACTAATCACTAAATTCAGAAAACCTCCTTTTATTTTATTAATTTTTATCACTAAACCCTCCAATATTCATATTTTTTTCAAATTGATATTTTTCATTTGTTTTTTATGCATGTGACATTCTGTGATGTTGAATACATTCTCTTCTAAGCAACATAATCTTTCTTCTATGTCTTCTAAGAATGAGTAATGGGTCAAAATTTTTTTTGCTTATTTTTATATTACAATTCGGGACAAAAAAATTAAAAGAGAATTTTGACACAAATTTGATGATTTAATGCTTAGGATTTTCCCCTTATTTTACAATTTTGATTTCATGATCTTATATTAGAAAAGCAAGTAATTTGTTAATCTGGAAATCTTAATAAATTATTAAAACTTTTTTTTATATCTTAACTTAAGCTAGATTTTTTCTTATCTAGGTTTGTTTATTTGTTTGTTTTTCTTTGTTTATTTTTGACATTTCTTATGTGATATGGCTCATAACAGCAATTTTTTCAATTTTAATGGTAATCCATATTAGACCTCGACCTCTTTTTCGGATATTACCAATCCGACATATCATAACTTTAATCAACCATGTGTGCCGGATTGGTTTTATCGAATCAATACATGCCCCAGTCCTAATATTATGAACAAGACTGGAATAATCACCACTACTCTTCACAGAGTCAATGGGGATACAATTCGCTAGAGTCATATATTGTCAACCGCCATTCTAACATTCAGCATTTAATTTTTCTAGTCATGATCAACCAATAAAAGAAAAATCTGAAGCTATGAAGAGTATAGAAGCCATGATTGAGTCCCAAGAATAAAAGTTAAAAATGATGGACTCACATTTCCCACAATACTTCCAAATTCAAGATCCTTACTTCATGTTCCAAATCTCAGAACAAGAAGAAGAACCTATGGACTTAGATAGGAGTATGGAAAACTTGATTCAGTCTAAAAATAATTTTAACCAACTTATCAATAGGCTAGAATCACAAATGAGTCATTTGATCAACATAATGAAAGAAAGGAATGGGGAAACTCTACCTAACACATATTCGACCATTCTCGATTGCCCTAATCATATTAATAGGAACAAAGAATCTTAGTGTTTTGAAGACTTCAACCAAGAGTCAATTTCATCACACAGACTTGAACTTGACCAATTTCAAACTTTGGACAAATTGGCAAGTTTTTCATTCAATGAGATTGAAGTTGAATAAGAATGTGATCCTGATCCCCAACCTTTTAATTCAGTTTCCATTTTTAAAACTATGTTGACTCCGGTACCATTACCTAATTTGGATCAATTTTTGGAGCTAACATTTATTCCCGTACCCATAGATCTAGAAATTTTACCAAATTTGGATAGTCACATTCCATTGAATTTTATCTAAGTTTTGTTGGCCCGAAAGCCCATCACTCTAGTTTTGATGATGATCAACTCATGTAGTTATGTTTACTAATGATCTTATATTTAATTAGTGACAGATTCATGATCAAGATCTTAGTTGGTGCATAGCTTCAACAAAGGATTTAAAGTCAAGATTTGGAGCTAGCACGGTATTTGGACCAAGTCAAGAAGGCTTCAAGTGAAGACTTCAAGAAGATGAAGACTTGTGTCTAGGTTTGTTTTAGAAGATTTTGTTTTTAGATAAAATGTAAAGGATAGAGTAGTTGGTGGATTGCTCAAGTATACCATGCACACACACTCTTGTTTTAGATGTCTTTTCATAAAAGAATTTTCAGTTTAGAAAAGACTTTTCATTTTAAAAAAATATAGTTTTGGTTTTTGGAGTTTCAAGTATCATGTTTTAACCAAAACCATGTTTAGAACTTAAAGTCAAAAACATAGATATTTCACCATGTTTGTGTAGTGGATCATATCCATACACACTATGCTTTAAAAGAGTTTAAATATCTTGTTTTTGTATTTGGAGAAGTTTTGGAAAAATTAGTTTTAGAAAAACCAAGTTTGAAAAATACCGTTTTTCATTTGAGCCAATTTTTCTATATTACAAAAATAGTCCAAAAACATTTGTAACATGCCTTGATTTTGTGCAAGCATGTTTGTTTATCAAAGTATACTTGTAAAACTATTTTTGTAGATTTGTCAGTATTTTATGGGATTTTATATGAGCCAAAAAGACCAAGTTTAAATCCCTTAACAAAATTTCTGTTTCAGGCTTCAGCCAGTCGACTAGTCGACCGATCAAGTCGACTAGGGCTGAAGTCGGTCGACCGGCTCGGTCGACCGACGTGCACAGACATGCACGCCTTGACCTGGCAGATGGCCGGTCGACCGACCCGGTCGACCGTCCAGAGAGCTCTGCTCTCTGGAAAGGCCCCGGCCGACCGGGCGGTCGACCGGACAGAGAGTCTGCTCTCTGTATCTTGCCTCGGTTGACTGGCCAGTCGACCGATGGCACAACGGTCTGAAATATGACCGTTGGCCGGTCGACCGGGCGGTCGACCGACAGGTCTGATAGACCCCAACGGCTAGTTTTTTCCAGCCTATAAATTTGGGGGTTTGGGCATTGTTTTTCAACAAGATTTTCAAGTGAATTTTTTACCAGTTTTCTCAACTCTTTTAAGAGGTTTTCTCCACTTGTTTTAGAGCCAATATTTCCAATCAAAAGGAGAGTTTATCTAGAGTGTTAAAAAGAGAATTTCTTATGTTTTTCACCAAAGTTTCAATCCTTATTTTCTCACTCAACACTTGAGCTTTCCATTGCTATATCTACCTATAGGAGTTTGTTGTGAGAGGATTTTAGGTGATCAAGAGTTGTGATCACCAAAGTTCATCTTTGTTTCTTTGAGGAGGCGGACGTGTGTGTTCGCATTGTTTCGGGTCCTAGTGTGGACTCGGTGGTTTCGAGTTCGTGTGTGAACTCCGTGTTTGAGGTGCGGCCTCTGCGAACCAGTGGGCTTGCGTGTGTACGGACTAGGGAGTCTGAGAGTTTGTAGGTGTTGCGGCACCGGGTGATCCAGTGGGATCGATTTTAGTGGAAATCCTTCGTGTTTCGAAGGCGGGGATGTAGAGCAAGTGTGCTCGAACGTCGAAACAAATCCCTTGTGTTTGCGATTGCTCACTCTCTCTCTCTATCTCCTTATTGTTTATATCTTGCATGCTATTATTGTGTTCATCTTTACATGCTTGATATTCTTATTGTGCTTGATTGATATACTTACTTGGGGATTGTTTGCTAACACTTGTATTCAACCAAGAGAGCCAACGCGGCACCTCAACCCATATCCAGGGGAATCTTGAGGAGTTAGTCCAGAGCCCTTCACGGCGAATTCGGCTACACTCTTGTGTTAAACTTGGTGTTTAGTGTAAGAAGTTTTGTTTAGGTCATAATAGTTTTTAATTCCGCATTTAGTGACCATTAGATTAGCCATCACCTATTCACCCCCCTCTAGGTGAATTTACAAGTTTCTTATATAGGTTAAATGGCTCATTTAAGAAATTACTAAGTAGCATCCCTTCTTTCAGATGGGTTGCCAAAAAAGTTAATTTGAATCTTTTTGCAAGAAATTTAAGGAAAAAGAACATTTAAATTTAAACTCCATGCTTCGAAGTTTCACAACTTCAAACAAAATCCCTAATCAGAAACTTTTGAGGATTTAGAATCACCAATTAGGGACTACAATATATGAATTTTACTTTAAATAGAAGGATCTTTCACTAGGCATTTTAGGTTTTAGATAGAATAAAAGGGTAAGAAAAGAAGAGAAGAAAGAAGAAGAAAGAGGAAAAGGTTGATTTTTTATGGGCACATAGTGATGTGAAATGATATGCGGGTGTGAATCAAAACCAGTTATATGATAAACTTTGCTAGATTTTACTAACTATTACGATCTTGAGTAGAAAAATAGTTAAAACTAAAACTAATAATGCAGGTTGATGGATTTAACAAAACGTGAAAAAAATAGTGGTACCATTGTAAATCTAAAATATACTGATGTAACTACTCAACTATAATGGTAAAGCTTGTATAATTAATATTATGATCAGCAAATATAGGGCAAGCAAAATCTCATTCTCATAGTGTTTGTGACAGCAGATATAATCGATAAAATAATAAGGCAGTTATCAACCCATAAATAAATTGATGGAGTTAAGAAAAAGTTACCTACTGAGAATCATAAAGGATCTCAATGACCTGTAGTAGTTATTGATGCTAAGCTCTCGTCGTCACAATCGTAACGCTTCAAAAAACCCTGAATCGGATGCTGGATGTGACTGATACGACCTGTAAATGAAGAGGAGTTGCAAATGGGTCAGTTTTGCAACTGGACCCGTTATTGTAGCAATCAGGTCGGGTAGGGAATTGTAGCAGTTGCTTTTTTTTTAACTTAAACCCAATTCACTGCCATCTTCCTCTTGGTTTGTATGCAGGTCTTGGATTGGGTTGAGATCCAAATCCAATAAGCTTTCAAATGAACCCAATGATCTCTGTTCTTCTTCTTGTTATTTTTATTCTTCTTTGCAGGTAGAGATCAATAGAGAGGGCGACGTCTCGGTCGAGGAGATTAGAGGAGGTGAAGTCAACGCGACAGCGATGTTAGAACTTAGGGAGATGGTGAAGAGGTGACAGGGTGTTAGGTTTTGATGATGAGAAAGGAGATGGGTTTTTTCTTATTTGGCTCCTCTTTTGGTTGTCGTGTGTTCTCAGATGGGGAAGGAAAAGGAGGGAGGGAGAGAAGAGTTATGGGTCTAGTGGCTTGGTCGCGGGGAAAAGAGATGAAGGAGATGGGGCCTGGAGACATCAACTGAAAGAGAAGGAAGAGAGAGATTAAGTTGGGGATTAGGGTTTTTGAGAGAATAATTAAGAGAGAATTAGGATTTTATTCCAAAATAATTAGAGATAAATACAATCTCTCATAACAAACTTTTATCAAATTTCTCCATTGATAATTGTTGATACAATAGAGTCTTTATATAGGCTTTTACAAAAATTGAATCTAACTCAAACTCAAACTCCTAATCTAAATAGAATTACAACCCAAAATTTAGAAATTGAAAGTGCCAAAATAAAAACTAAAAAAAAAATAAAGAAAGAGAAAAACTCTACTACTTCTTCAACTCGAATCGAAACTTCTTAGATCGTCTCTTTGGCTCTTTCATCTTGACTTGATGTCTGCATCATTCCCCCCCGAGTGGGAGAAAACTTTACTTCGTCGAGTTAGAAGGATTAGGTCTCTCATGTTGCACTAGATCAGACTACAAATCACCTTGATCTAACCATGAATCAACAGTCGGTGTTTTTCTTTTCCAACGGATTAAATACTTATGAGTTCTACCAGATTTGGTGGTGACAGTCTCATCCTCTAAAATTTTATCAATCACCCTTTCTGCTGTAATGGGATGAGTATTTGATAGTGGACTAATTGAGGGGCTGTCAGAAAATGGCTTAAAGAAAGGCTTATCAATCAATGGACTACAATCAAAATTCTTGCAATCCACTAGATCATTAACATTGAAAGTACAACTAATGCTATAATCTCTTAAAAGATTTATAACATAAGTACAATTCAGCTTATTCAAGATCTTGAAAAATCTAACACTGCAGACATGCAACAATTTAACAGTTCTCAAAGGAGACCATTTTGGATAAATCTGAACCATCACATAATCGCCTACCTTAAAAAATCTAAAATATTTTTCAACTATCTGTTCGTAAAGTAGGCTTCACATTGCTCTATTTATTTCCATCATTGATCTCTTTGTGTAGTTTGTGCACGTATTTATGTGATGCAAATGCAGGTGCAGACTTGCATGCTTTATAGTGAGATGGTGTTGGTAGTAAGGAAGGAAGCGATTTGCGGACAGAGTATGCATGACTAGTGAAAGATGGAGAGAGAACAGTAGCAACGAGAGGTGGAGGGGTTGGGGTTGTTAACAAAGCTAAAGTGAATGTCTACTTGGGCTGAAAGTCTTAGGTCTCAGAGATAGTAACTTGATCTGCTTACCCTCATACTCAAATTGACACATATTGGATTGACCATAAATGGTCATATTTTTGTCGAACAACCATGGTCTACCTAATATGACATAACCCCTGTTTATGGTGATCACGTCACACCAAATCTTGTATTTATAATGATTGAAATTGACTCGGATAAGACATCGCTGGTTGACCTCAAGTGTTGTGGAGTCAATCCAAAACACTTTTGAAGGGGTGAAGGTGGGGTATAATCTCTAATATAAGATTTTCATACAGCCCGGACGATATTGTATTGATGCAACTTTCACTGTCCACAATTAACTTACAACTCTTGTCTCCAATTTTGATGAATGTGTGAAAGGTTGCAGTCCTTCTCTAATCGACCTTTTCTACTGGTAGAGAAGGAACACACTTGACGATAGACAAATGGGTAGAAGACGTTGGCCTAATGCAGTTGAGACCAACATCATTGTTTGATGACTTGTCGCAGTTTCAACAATGTCTGGGTGATAGGTGTACTCCACTGAATTTAAGTCAGTGGCTTCGGTAGGTGTTCCATCTATTATGGTGATCTTGATAAGACTAAGACAACTAACGACTAAATGTCTATAACCTTGGCATTAATTTGGTTGTGGAACTAACTTTGGGAAACTCGGGGCCTTTGCTTTTGTTGTCTCTTTCAAGACTCTTGCCCTTGATGTTATTCTTATGTGGAGGGGCTTGTGTACTAGACCTATTAAGTTAGGGAAATAGGGAAGGTCTAGACACCGAGACTATATAATCAAGACTTTTGGAAAGTGTGAATGGTCCTAGCAGAATCGAGATCTTTGACTTACGCATGCGCTGCCTCTAACTCGTTGACTCCTCTTGCCAACAATTTAGTTCGTAGGTCATCTCAAAGGCCAACTCTAAATCTAGAAATAATTTGAGCTTCTTTATGGAGGGTACTGTATCTGATGAAGAATTTATTGAGTAGATTTGTTGTCTTAGGTGTGATGATGCCAATTGTCCATGAGATGAGAACTAAACAATAGCGATACATACTATATTTCTAACTCTTCTTTCATCCTATCTTATGTGTCAATTGGTGGTCGACCTCGGCCTGCACGTCTGTTTTCTAGGTTGATCCAATACTGACTAGCTTGGCCAGACAGTTTCATGGCAGCGTACTTAACTTTCTAGATTCTGTGAGTTTATACCATGTGAAGTGCCTATCTAGTTAGAATGTCTAGTTTATGAAAAGTTGTGGGTCATAACCTCCCTCAAAGTTGGGAACATTGATCATGATGCTGTTCAGATATTGAGTATCGGGATTGGATGTGTTCTCGGTGTTGTTACGTTGGTTGTTTCTTGGTAGAGTTTGATCACATGTGGACTCCACTTTGGTCAACCTTCATCGAGAATCTTAAGGGTATCTAACTTAGCATTTATCTCGGTGAACATTACTGCAATCTGCTGGGAGATCTATTGAGGTTCTGTAAGATTGCTAGACTCTTCTATCAGATATGGTTGATCACTATGGGTGGGTATGCACTACACAAAACCTAAATAGGGATGAAGAGATGCAAATCTAAATTAAATAATTTTTTTGTTTTAAATGTAAATGAATTTTTTTAAATGCAAGAAAGCAGAAAATTTTTTCTAACAGCCGCCTACATGATGCAGATCCTACCCTAGCCGTGCTCTGATATCAAGAAGATATGAAACGATATACAAGTGTGAATCAAAATTAGTGATATGATAACTTTGCTACGTTTCACCAACTATTACGATCTTGGGTAGGAAAACAGTTAAAACAATAATGTTGGTTAATGGATTTAATAAAAGATGCAATAACAGTGGTACCATTCTAAATCTAAAATATATTGATGCAACTATTCAGTTATGATGACAAAGCTTATATAATCAATATACAAATATATGGCAAGCAAAATCTCACAATCTCACAGTGTTTGTGACAGCAGATATAATCGATAAAATAATAGAGGCAGTTATCAACCCACAAATAAATATATCTTGTTAAAAAAAGTTACGTACTGAGAATCATAGAGAATCTCAGTGATCTATAATGGATACTAATGCGAAACTCTCGTCGTCACGATCATAACGCTTCGAAAAACATCAAAATCGAATGCCAGATGTGAGAGATACGACCCATAAACGAAAAGGAGTTGCAAACAGGTCTGTTTTGCGATTGGACCCGTTACTGTGGCAATCGGGTCAGGTAGGGAATTATAGCAGTTGGTTTTTTTTTTATTTAACTTAAACCCAATTCACTACTATCTTCCTCTTGGTTTATATGAGGGTCTTTTGTTGGATTGAGATTCAAACCCAATAAGCTTTCAAATGAACCCAATAATCTTTGTTCTTCTTCTTGCTCTTTTTCTTCTTGTAAGCTTGCAGGTGGAGATCGATAGAGAGGGCGGCGTCTCTGTCGAGGAGATCAGAGGAGGTAAAGTTAGCGCCGCGGCAACGTCGGAGCTTAGGGAGATGATGAAAAGGTGACAGGGTGTTGGTTTTGATGATGAGAAAGGAGATGGGTTTTTTTTTGTTTTTTGGTTCCTCTTTTGGTTGTTGTGTGTTCTTAGATGGGGAAAGAAAAAGAGGGAGAGAGAGAAGAGTTATGGGTTTAATAGCTTGGTCGTGGGGAAGAGAGATGAACGAGATGGGGCGTGGAGACATCGGCCGAAAGAGAAGGAAGAGAGAGATTTAGTTGGAGATTAGGGTTTTTGAGAGAATAATTAAGAGAGGATTAGGATTTTATTCCAAAACAATTAGTGATAAACACAATCTCACATAACAAATTTTTATCAAATTTCTTCATTAATTATTGTTGATACAATATGGCCTTTATATAAGCTTTTACAAAAATTGAATCCAACTCAACCTCAAACTCCTAATCTAAATAGAATTACAATCCAAAATTTAGAAACTGAAAATACCAAAATAAAGAAACTAAAAAAACAAAAATTAAGAAAGACTCTACTACTTGTTCAACTTGAACTGAGACTTCTTACATCGTTTCTTCGGTTCTTTTATCTTGACTAGATGTCTGCATCACGTAGGTCCTTATATCGCAAAATTAACACCGTTAACCAATCATCAACCTCCAAACTTGTCAATGAGACGTTAGAGGCCTTAGTAAAGAATAATAAAATAGAAGGAGATTTTCTGAATTTAGTGGTAGAGGATCTATTTTTGAAATTAAGTCAAAAGTCTTACCACTTAATTGAATAATTGGCATTATTCAAATTGATTGCCATACTCAAAACCAAGATAACTTTTCTCACCAACAGAAGAAATTGTAAGAAGTTGGGCATCATCCCAAAGAACTAGCCTTCTAGCTAGAGTTGCCCAAACTCAACAATCCCCCTCGATCTGTGACTCTGCCTTTTGTGCCCTGGGCGATTGAACACTACCCACACACACAAGGCTAAATTTTTATATACACAAGACCATCCCTATGTCTAGCTGATCTGGGACTATTTGTTCAAGCCCAACCCAATAATCCCCCGTCGATCTGGGACAATGTCTGGCTGATCTGGGACTATTTGTTCAAGCCTAACCCAACAATCCCCCTCTCGATCTGAAACTATGTCTAGCTGATCTGGGACTATTTGTTCAAGCCCAACTCAACAATCTCGCCCAACCCAACAATCCCCCCCTCGATCTGGGACTATGTCTAGCTGATCTGGGACTCTATTTGTTCAAGCCCAACTCAACAATCTCCCCCTCGATCTGGGACTCTGTTGCCATGTTGGAGAACCTAACTAATTTTACAGGGACTTTCCCACGCCTTTGCGCCCTGGGAGATTGAACACTGCCCACACACACAAGGCTAAGTTCAGGCATGGCTCTGATATCAAATGTAAGAACTTAGGCATAATCCAAAAGGCTAGCTTTCTACGTGGAGTAGACCAAATTCTTATATACCCAAGATCATCCCCATGTCCGGCCGATGTGGGACTATTTGTTCGAACCCAACTCAACAGAAATCCCCTCTTACATGCAATTCAATAACCATTGGTCTCATTGTACATCTAGATTTATATTAATGAGATAAATTCACAATTTTTGAGAAAATTTGCAAATTAGGATCCATCCATGTGAGGATGATGACTTTGTTTCATGATATCTCTCTTTCTGGGTTGCCTTGTACCAAAAGTTATGTCTTACACTTTCCCCCCTCTCCATCTCTACCCTTGCTTTTTGTTCATCAAGATCATATGAGCAGCTCTCAAAGAGAGCTAAATACTAGGAAGGAGAATGAATTGACGAGCAAAAATGAGCAAGAAAATTAGGGCTTTTAAAAGGAGTAATGGCCTCAGTGCAGCTATCAACCCTTGATAAGTTTTTTTAGAATAGTTCCCAATCTCTACAAAATGACACAAACACACCACAGAGGGGCAAATTTATAACTGCCTATTTTTGTGAATGGTATAATGGGCAAAGGAAAAGCCGCAAGATTTCTCTAAGAGAGTGAGAAGCTTTGCAATTAGAATCAAACTTCTCCATGAATCTTTGAGTTCTATATATTTTCTATATTTGGTGAATTATCTCCCCCCCCCTCTCCTCCTCCTCCTAATGTTTGTACAAATCAAAACGTGCCGCGTGTGGAGGTATAATGATTTTTTCCCTTTTTAATAAGATGATAATTTTCAAAATTAATTATGATTAGTGTTTTCAATACAATTCCCATCAGAAATAAAACAATTTATTTGTTCGCATTTAATTAAAATGTGTGTTTAAGAAGAGGGCTAGCTACTACCCTTTTTTATTTGTCTCGTCAATTATTTGTGGCTTTTGAGTAACATGTCACTAGCTTTGATTTTTGATTCCACGTCGCCCTTTTGAGCGACGTGAATAAAAAGGCGTTAGCAATTTTGAAAATAAACAAGTATATATTGAGTCGGTGATTTTTTTCAAAAAAATTAAAAATATTTCATGTCGGTTCTTAAAATAATGGACGCAAAATCTGTATATTTAATGTCAGTTCTGACGTTAATTGTTTTTTCCAAATTTAAAAAAAAATTAAAAAACTTAACACGTCTTTTATGAACCGATGTGTTTTCCCTAAAAAAAATCAAAAACCATCCTCTCCCTCTCAAATTCCCCCCACCCCCCCCCCCCCCCCCAACACACACACACACAAAAAAAAAAAAAAATCCCCCGCCTCTCAAATTCCCCATAAGATCTCTCTCATCGATCTCTCCCAGTGCCTCCTCGAGCTCGCCTCCGCCCTCGCCAGTGTCTCCATGAGCTCTAGCAGCAAGAAGGAAAGAGGGAAAGAAGAAGAAAAGAAGAGAAGAGAAGTGGCAGCCACCAGTGAAGTTTATCCACAGCCGTGGAGTGCACTGCTCTGCTCGCCACGAACTCGTGAAGTGCCTCCACAGCCATCTAGTGGAAAATCTAAGTTCTTAGGTCATCTTCCAATTTCCCAGTATATTCCTCAACTCATAATCTTATTTGTAGCTCCATATGATTGTGAAGCGGGTGAGCTCAAGGCCCCAAGAGTGGAGTGGTTTTAATTGTGGGAGGGATACAACAGCGGGTAATGCAGTAGACAAGGGTGGAGTGCTTGACAAGGAGGCTTGGTAAGTTGGAAAGGAACTCTAGGCACAACGTACCTTGCCCAAGGAATCAAGTCATCCGTAGTTCATCTAAACGAGCTCCACCGAGCTCAACCAACTGGAAAAATATGGAGCATCTCTTTACAATGTATATATTTCACTTCCGAAACCATCTTGGTAAGCATATCAGTGAGATTCTCCTTTCTGTGAACCTTTAATAACTCAGTATCACCCTCATCAAGAATCTCCCAAACAAAGTGGAACTTGACGTTAATGTGCTTCGTCTTTGCATGATACACTGGTTCTTTTCCAAATGATAGCACCTCATACCATCACAGTTGATCTTCAACAGATCCTGATCAATCCCCAAGTCATCGAGCAACCCTTGAAGCCATATCGCTTCTTTTATAGCCATGTACTCAGCCTCTGTAGTAGATAATGCAACGGTAGACTGTAAAATAGAGTGCCAACTCACCGCTGTTTGGAACAATGTAAACACATATCCCGTTGTAGACTGGCGTTTGTCGAGCTCTCCTGCATAGTCGAAATCAACATATCCGATGCTCCTGCTTACCAGTAGAATCCTTCTCGTATACTGAACCAATGTCTATGGTACCCTTGATGTATCGTAGAACCCACTTTATTGCCTCCCAATGACCCCTACCGAGATCATGTATTTATCTGCTAATCATCGAGACAGCTTGTGACAAATCAGGCCTTGTACACACCATTGCATACATTAAACTACCAACTGCTCTAGCATACGGTACGTGAGTCATGCACTCAGGTTTTTCATTAGTAATAGGAGACATAATGGCTTTTAACTTGAAATGAGGAGCCAATGGTGTACTTACAGATTTGGTATCACCGTTGATGTTGAATGATTGGTAGTCAAAAGTGCATTTTTATCATCATATTTACCATCACATTTTCATATTTATTCATTTAATTCTGCACATTTATTAATAATTTGTAATTTATTGTGTGCAGGCCTCGAATTGTTATTTTAGCAATAAATAAAGCCTAAAGAGCCCAAAAGCCCAGATCCAAGCCCATGTTTGAAGCCCAGGTGAAAAAGCGCAATTACAAGAAGTCAAAATGCAGATACAAGGGCTAAAAGTTGCAAATATCAGAGATTAGGGAAGGATAGACTTCTATCTAACCCTAAACACATGCAGGATGAGGATAAAAGGCCAAGATAAGAAGAAAATTCGTGGGAAGAAAATTTGAAGAAATCTGGATTAAGAGTAACTTGATTACCAAGTTATCTCGAAAATCCAGATTAAAAGGCCAGGATCAAAATTCCAGAAGCACAAGCCCACAGGGACGGACCAGGAGAGGCCACGCGCCAAAGCGCGTGGCCAGACGTCACCAGAGTGCCGCGGATCCGCGGCAAAAGCCGCGGAAACGCGGCACTTTGATCTCATCCAGATCCTAAATTTTGTGGTGATGTTTAT
Source organism: Agave tequilana (assembly GCA_038442645.1). Lineage (NCBI taxonomy): Eukaryota > Viridiplantae > Streptophyta > Magnoliopsida > Asparagales > Asparagaceae > Agave > Agave tequilana. The sequence continues at coordinate 107,047 of JAVJIF010011154.1, read as the reverse complement.
CCGGGACTCTGTAGCCTTCTGCACCTATAAATATCACCTGCAGTGCAACGTAAACAGCGTCCAGCGTCCAGCAAAGGGCCAAAGTTCAGATTTTTAGGGTTTTTCCTCTTTCTTCTAGGTTAGGTTTTCTTTTTGTTTATCTTTTGTAAATTTTGAGAGTGGAGGAAGCTTTCATGGAGGAAAGAGTCCATGCTTGTACTGAGGTGACAGCGGTGTAAGCCAACTCTTCTTCAATTGTTAATGAAATCCATTCAAAGGTTTGTTTTTGTTATGTTTATTTGTTCATCTCTTCTATTTTATGTTGTGTTCTTGTTCTCTTTGATCTTGTTTTCTATATTGTTTCCTTCTCTGATGTCTTGCAAACCGTGAGAACTTGACGCTTTGAGACTACCTAGCCGAAGAAGGAACCTTGACGGCCCATGGCGATGAACAAGTCTTCATAGCTTGTTGTTTTATTTCGTAGAGTAGATTAAGAAGGCGGACGATCCCATAAGCCGTGCTTGTACGCCTTCCAAGAAAAGGGAAATCATCGCAACGGTTCAAACGGCAAGTAAATAAAGAGATAAGTTTTCCTTTCTTTTCTTTTATTTTCTTTTCGTAGATTAAATCCACATCTCTCCAATATTCTTTCCCACAACTCATTGTAAATACCACGTTTCTTTGTAAATACCATCGTGACAATTAACTAAAAAAGATAAATTTTAGAGATTAACTTGCTTAACGCTTCTATCGCAGTCCCTCCTTGAGGATCACGACCCGCATAGCCCTGCTACCGCGGATTAGAACTGAACCTCACACTACTATTTCTAAATTTAATATCCTTATTTTTGTGCGCAGGAAAAATCAGTCAACAAATTGGCGCCGTTGCCGGGGAGGGACGGTAAGTTATCTCTAAAACAAAAAAATTTAATTTTTAACTAATTTTTTATTCTTTTCTTTTTGCAGGTTTGGAGAATAGGAAACAGAAACTTATCGCAGCAGTGGACATATAACTATCCTGTGCCTCTGCCCTCGAAGGCAGAGCACAAGGACCTGCAACTTTGCTGCGGAAACGCGGCCAGAGCCGCGGATCCGCGGCAATTGCAGTGAATTACTCACTGAAATTTTTGCAGGTCTCTGTAAATTAAAATTCTGCTTATTGATATATTCTGTTTTGTTCTGTGATACACCTGTAAATTGCTAATAATTCAACAGTAAATTATTGGTTGTTAAAAATAAAAATTTGATTAGACGTTTGCATATTAGGCACGTGTCTTTTCAATTATTTTTATTTACTGTTGAAGAGTGCTGGAGGAGCAAGGTACGTACGCATTGCATGTAGAATAGGATTCATCTCTTGGTTGATTTTCTGCTTTGAGTGATTCTTATCTATTTATCTTGTACACTTGCACTAATTCATCTTAAGGGCATAACCCATTAACAAGATAAGGTGGGGATTTCATCACCCTTCCTTAGCCCAAAAATCATATCCCGAGCACTCACTAACCCAAGCCTAACTTAAAAATTAGTAGACGTTGGCCCTAGGGACATCTCGGACTCAATTAGGAGATTATCCTAAGGGGGAACGGTGTTGGAAGTTGACTCCTGCCAAATCAGTGTCTAGGAAGGGGATTGAGGGCCGAAAACCCGAAGTGTGGTGGTTATTTAATTAAGGAACGTCTTTGACGGAAAACCTCCCACCACTCTTGCCCCGACCTGGCTGATTAACTTGTGGTCAAAGTCTACACCCTACCTCCCGTGGACAGTCTAACCAGTTAGGAGTCGTCTAGGTCATAGGTCTACCCTAACTTAGGTTAGAATTTTTCTTTTTGTTTGTTGTGTTTGTGTTGGTGTGATATGGCATATAAGAATAATTCCAATTTTAATCCATATTACACCCCTAACTATTATTCGGATATTACCAACCCGGCATACCCTAACTTTGACCAATCTAGTGTGCCGGAATGGTCTTATCCGAATGAATATAACCCACACCCCCCATCTTATGACTATAATTTCCATAATAATTTCAACTCGTCACAGAGTTCATGGGGTTTCGAGTCCCCCGAGTCTAATTCTCAACCAAATTGTCCTCCATATCCATCTAGTCCACATTCTTTCAATGATTTATACTTAGATCCACCAATTCATAATAGACTACCATCTATTGGGGAAATGATAAGTATGCATAAGTCCAAGCAACAATCACCATCAATCTTAGATAGGATGATGCGTGAGTCCACCGACTCACAATTTCATCATGATGACACTTCATCTTTTCAAGACCAATCAGAACAAGATGATCCTATCGACTATAAAGAGATGCTAGCTGCCATGACTGAGGCTCAATTAGCCCGTGATCATGACATAGATTTGATGGTTCAAGCTTTACATGCTCACAGTTCGGCCGTTTCTGCTTTCGTTGACCACTCACTTAGAGCCGACGAACCAAGTTGCTGTGGACAACAAGATTCTAATTCAGTACCATCATGTGAACTTGCCGAAACTCCAATTCTTGATAACTTGGCAAGTTTTTCCTTTCCTGAATTAGAACTTGAGCTTGAATATGATCATGATCTTCCACTTGATGATTCAATTTTATTTCCTGATCCAATAATGACTCCAGTGTCTCCACCTGATTTCACTTTTCCCGAGTCAACATTGGATCCTATTCCAATTCATTATGAAATTGAATCACCCATTTTAGATGATCATATTGAACTTGACCTAGATTCTCACAATCTCTTTACTTCTGAAATTGATTGTACAATTCTGACGGACGATGTTGACCTTAGTTTTGAAGAATTGTATGGCGATGAGCTAGAATTCCTTAATATTGGAAGTAAAGAGATATCATCCATATTAGGTCACATTCCATTGTGGGAAGAAGATTGTGGACTTGAGTTTCAATTTCTTGACTTGGACCCAATTCTTGAACCTAGCCCGACTCCTGAGCCCTTACTTGATTTGAGCATCTTCCCTGAGTCGGTATTCGTTCCCGCACCTATAATGTCCAAGTCAATAATTCCATCCTTTCATTCTCCATTTTGGGACAAGGAGGTTGAGACAATTAACTCTGAAACTTATTATGAAATTTGGAAATTCGATGGGGTGGAAATTTTTAAAAATAATTATACATATATTTTTGTGGGTTATGTAAGGAAAGTTTCTGGTGGGTTCCACCAAATTATCTGTTATCTTGATTGGGCCGCATTTCGTGGACCAATTAGACCACCTCCGGAACCACCACCCTAAGGTAACTTCCGCCTTCCCTTGTTCTTTTTCATGCATATATGCATTCATTTCATACATTGAGGACAATGCATGAGATAAGTGTGGGGGTGGGCTTTACTAACATACTAACATAGGTAGAAACTAACAAAATTTGCTAAAAAAAAAAAATGCTAATAAAAAAAAAAGTTAAAGAAAAATTGTTATAAAAAGGAAGTATTTTGACTTATTTTTTGAAAGAAATCTAAGTTAGTTTTAAGGATTAGGAAAATCACGATTAGGATTTCTAAAAACTTGGTCAAAATAAATAAATTGTTTAATTTTTAGGTATAGGAGAGAAATTGAATAAATAATTAGTCTTGATTTTTACCTTAATGAAATGTGCATACCAAATGCATATCTAGGATTCTAAGACAAAGACCTTGTGCCTCATATATATAAAAAAAAAAAGAAGGAAAAAAAAAATAAAAGAAAAAAAAAATCACCAATTAAGCTGATACATGTGCCTCAAGAAGCATAAGTATTCATGCCTAAAGGTGAGTAAATAAAATAAAGTCCTTAGTTTTGGGCCTAGTTCACTCGAAGTTGAGTCCGCGGGTGTTTTCTCACCTGGTGCCCTAAAGCCAACCGGTTTGGGAGCACCGACTTTAAGTTCGCTACATGGGTGGAATAGAAAGCCTAAGAAAACTAAGAAATATAATATATGTATTAACACATCTAATAATCAATAGTTAGGTATGAGGGCCTCAAGAAGCCTTGATACTTATACGAAAGAAAATTAGATGAGTTATACATGCCAAAAAAAAATAAAAACAAAAAATAAATATATTAACACATCTAATAGTCAATTAGTTAGGTATGAGGGCCTCAAGAAGCCTTGATACTTACACGAAAGAAAATTAGATAATGTTATAAAAATAATAAAGAGGCATGAGAGTCCAAGTTAAGGAATTCCTAGATTCACAAGGGTGCGTATGACTTTTGGTAACGAAAAAGACTATATTAGAAATTCAATTTTAATCCTTACCTAAAATGAATAACAATTGACTTTATAAAGACTAGGTTTGAAAAATGAATAAAAATGAGGATCCTAAAACTTATAGACTACTTAGTCTCTTCCAATATAAGACAAATATTTTCCTTTTTATGGATTTTGTGGGTGTAATCCGCTGAAAACCCTCACGAGACAACACTCGTCCTCTAGGGTAACCTAGAGGTTTAACGGCTTGTTGCACGTGCTAAGTGCAATCGTGATTCCTACGAAAGTGAGTTAGGTTAGATTAACTTTTTCTTTTTCTTTGTTTTTACTCGAGGACGAGCAAAAAGATAAGTGTGGGGGTGTGATTGGTAGTCAAAAGTGCATTTTTATCATCATATTTACCATCACATTTTCATATTTATTCATTTAATTCTGCACATTTATTAATAATTTGTAATTTATTGTGTGCAGGCCTCGAATTGTTATTTTAGCAATAAATAAAGCCTAAAGAGCCCAAAAGCCCAGATCCAAGCCCATGTTTGAAGCCCAGGTGAAAAAGCGCAATTACAAGAAGTCAAAATGCAGATACAAGGGCTAAAAGTTGCAAATATCAGAGATTAGGGAAGGATAGACTTCTATCTAACCCTAAACACATGCAGGATGAGGATAAAAGGCCAAGATAAGAAGAAAATTCGTGGGAAGAAAATTGAAGAAATCTGGATTAAGAGTAACTTGATTACCAAGTTATCTCGAAAATCCAGATTAAAAGGCCAGGATCAAAATTCCAGAAGCACAAGCCCACAGGGATGGACCAGGAGAGGCCACGCGCCAAAGCGCGTGGCCAGACGTCACCAGAGTGCCGCGGATCCGCGGCAAAAGCCGCGGAAACGCGGCACTTTGATCTCATCCAGATCCCAAATTTTGTGGTGATGTTTATCCGGGACTCTGTAGCCTTCTGCACCTATAAATATCACCTGCAGTGCAACGTAAACAGCGTCCAGCGTCCAGCAAAGGGCCAAAGTTCAGATTTTTAGGGTTTTTCCTCTTTCTTCTAGGTTAGGTTTTCTTTTTGTTTATCTTTTGTAAATTCTGAGAGTGGAGGAAGCTTTCATGGAGAAAGAGTCCATGCTTGTACTGAGGTGACAGCGGTGTAAGCCAACTCTTCTTCAATTGTTAATGAAATCCATTCAAAGGTTTGTTTTTGTTATGTTTATTTGTTCATCTCTTCTATTTTATGTTGTGTTCTTGTTCTCTTTGATCTTGTTTTCTATATTGTTTCCTTCTCTGATGTCTTGCAAACCGTGAGAACTTGACGCTTTGAGACTACCTAGCCGAAGAAGGAACCTTGACGGCCCATGGCGATGAACAAGTCTTCATAGCTTGTTGTTTTTATTTCGTAGAGTAGATTAAGAAGGCGGACGATCCCATAAGCCGTGCTTGTACGCCTTCCAAGAAAAGGGAAATCATCGCAACGGTTCAAACGGCAAGCAAATAAAGAGATAAGTTTTCCTTTCTTTTCTTTTATTTTCTTTTCGTAGATTAAATCCACATCTCTCCAATATTCTTTCCCACAACTCATTGTAAATACCACGTTTCTTTGTAAATACCATCGTGACAATTAACTAAAAAGATAAATTTTAGAGATTAACTTGCTTAACGCTTCTATCGCAGTCCCTCCTTGAGGATCACGACCCGCATAGCCCTGCTACCGCGGATTAGAACTGAACCTCACACTACTATTTCTAAATTTAATATCCTTATTTTTGTGTGCAGGAAAAATCAGTCAACATTGAACCTCTGCAGTATCTTCTGCAAACACCCTTTTATGTCAAGCTAACCTTTCCACTCTTTCTGTCTTGCTCTACCTCAATGCCTAGCACCTTCTTCTCTTCACCAAGATCCTTCATCTCGAACTGGGATGACAAGTCTTTCTTTAATTTATCTATTATGGATCTGTTCTTAGAAGAGATGAGTATATCTTCTACATATAATAGTAGATAGATATACTCTCCACTGGCTAGCTTATTGTAATACACATATGGGTCATAATGGCTATGTGTATACTTTTTTCCTCTTATGAATCTGTCAGAACGCTTGTACCACTGCCTAATAGACTGTTTTAATCCATACAACGATTTCTTCAGCTTGCATACCATATTCTCTTTTCTTGCAGTTTTAAACCTCATCGGCTGAGACATATTGATCTCCTCTTCAAGATCGCCATAGAGAAAGGCGATTTTCACATCGAGCTGATCAAGGTCCAACTCATACTGTGCTACCAACGCCAGCAAAATCCGAATCGATGAATGCTTTACAACATGTGAGAATACCTTATTGTAGTCAATGCCTTCTCGCTGTGCGTAGCCTTTAGCTACCAATCTGGTTTTATAGTGATTGAGAATTAAGAATTTGTAAATAAGAAATTGAAGTGTAGAGTTCTTAGTCTCAATGCTATCCGCTGTAGCAAGCTCCAAAGCGGGTTGTGATCCTCAGGGAAGGATGCGATGCAAGCTTTTCGGCTGATTCCTCTGTATCTTCAAATTATGAGAAAAGAGATTAGATTTGAAATATATATATGAATGAAAAGATGTGGTTTTACTGATATTCTACCACAACCCATAGTGCAAGTTAAGGATATTGATCATCATATTGGAATATATGGACTCCATCCTAGGTTTTCTAGAGGATATGCAAGCAAGAGAAAAAGATTGAAGAATCTTACTAGCGACACTCCTAAAAATCCAACACGTTATCATCCTAACATCTAAGCACAACGTAAGAGAAGATTTACCTTGAAGTTACGTTGTCAAAGTTCTTAAGCATGAAATGTGAAAAATTACTTAAAGGTGTGACTTTAGATTATGAAACTAATCATCATTTAGTCTTCAAGCAATCTACTTTAAACCTAGGGTTTCTAAAAAATTGTCATCAATCCGATCAATGCTTAACTGCTCTAGGGTTGCTTTAAGAATTTCAGCAAACCACAATAGGAAATTAGTTCATCATTATTTTTTTATCTTTTCAATTTATTTAATTTTTTTATGTTGTTTAAAAAGAAGAATTGAGAAAGAAAGGAAACAAATAAATCAGAAGATCACAGATTAAAAACTAAACCAGAGAGATCACAGAATAAAAGCAAAATTAAATAGCAGAGAATTAAATCGGAAAAAGGTAACCTTTATTCGAAAAACGTCTCCCAAATACAAGCTCCTTCTCCACAATGTACTCAAAACAAAATTACAAACTTGCAGAAATTTTAAAGAAATAGCTAAAGAAAACCCTAATCTCTCTCTGGATGCCCTCTCTGCTGCGCCTGCAGGGATATTTATAGGTGCAGAATATCATAGAGTCCCGGATAAACTCCTCCACGAAAACTGGTAGACGGATAAGGCAGGATTGCCGCGGAAGCGCGGCTTGGGCCGTGTTTCCGCGGCCATAGTCTGATCTTTGGCCGCGTGCTTTCGCGCGTGGCCTCCTCTGGTCCGTCCATCTGAGCATTTCCTTCTAGAATCTGCATCCTGACTCTTCATATTGGATTTTCGAGATAACTTAGAAATCAAGTTACCCTTTATCCAATTTCCTTCAAAAACGAATCTCATCCTTGCACATGTATTTATCCTCATCCACCAAGCATTTAGGATTGGATAGAATTCTATCCTTTCCCTCTTTGTAGTATTTGCAATATTTACATCTTGTATTTGCACTTAGACTTCTTGTAATTGCACTTTTGCACTTGGGCTTGGACTTGGGCTTGGATCTGGGCTTTTGGGCTTCATTAAGTTTTAATTCTTTATTTAATTCAATGCTCAAGGCCTGCACATATTAAATAACAAAATATTAGTAAATGTGCATTATTATATGAATAAATGTGAAAATGTGATAGTAAATATGATGATAATTATGCATTTTTCACTACAATCACACCCCCACACTTATCTTTTTGCTCGTCCTCGAGTAAAAATCAAAGAAAAGAAAATCTAATCTAGCTAACTCACTTTCGTAGGAATCACGGTTGCACTTAGCATGTGCAACAAGCCGTTAAACCCCTAGGTTACCCTAAAGGACGAGTGTTGTCTCGTGAGGGTTTTCAGCGGATTACACCCACAAAATCCATAAAAAGGAAAATATTTGAAATACTTTTGAAAAGACTAAGTAGTCTATAAGTTTTAGGATTACCATTTTTATTCATTCTTAGACTTAGTGTTTATAAAGTGAATTGTTATTTATTTTAAGTAAGGATCAAAATTGAATGTTTGTATAATCTTTTTCGTTACCAAAAGTCATATGCACCCTTGTGAATCTAAGAATTCCTTAACTTGGACTCTCATGCCTCTTTATTATTTTTATAACATCATCTAATTTTCTTTTGTGTAAGTATCAAGGCTTCTTGAGGCCCTCATACCTAACTAATTGACTATTAGATGTGTTAAATTTTTTTTAGCATGTATAACTCATCTAGTTTTCTTTTGTGTAACTATCAAGGCTTCTTGAGGCCCTCATACCTAACTAATTGACTAATAGATGTGTTAATACATGTATAATATTTCTTAGTTTAGGCTTTCTAATCCACCCATGTAGCGAACTTAAAGTCGGTGGCTCCCAAACCGGTCGGCTTTAGGGCACCAGGTGAGAAAACACCCCGCGGACTTAAATTCGAATGAACTAGGCCACAAAACTAAGGACTTTATTTTATTTAGAACTCACCTTTAGGCGTGAATACTTATGCTTCTTGAGGCACATGTATCCAGCTTAATTGGTGATATTTTTTTTATATTATTTATGAGGCACAAGGTCTTTATCTTAAAATCCTAGATATGCACTAGGAATGCACATTTCATTAAGGTAAAGATCAAGACTAATTATTTATTCAATTTCTTTTCCTATACTTAAAAATTAAACAATTCATTTATTTTGACCAAGTTCTTTCGAAATCCTAATCATGACTTTCCTAATTCTTAAAACTAACTTAGATTTCTTTCAAGAAATAAGTCAAAGTATTATCCTTTTTATAATAATTTTTTATGTAATAAATAAAGAGAAAAAATATTTCTATTTTTTTTTATTTATTTATTTTTATATTACATATATTACATACCCTTCCCCCACACTTGTTTCATGCATTGTCCCTAATGTATGAATGAAATGCATGGATTCATGAACTGGCAGAAAGATATAGTTACCGATACAGTAGGTCAAAAAGACCCATGGCTGCATTTACTTCTGGTATTGACTCCAAAAAGATTTTAAGACGTTGACCATTTACCTTGAATGCATTGCCATTTTTGGGGTCGTAGATCTCTATGGCTCCATGTGGAAACACAGTCTTAACAATGAAGGGCCCTGTCATCTTGACTTCAACTTGCCAGGAAAGAGATGAAGTGTAACGCCCCGATCCTAAGGATACGGAGACGTTATGGCGACGCATATACGCGAGAAAATACCCCACGTATACGCGCTAAGCCTAAATTGTAACCTGAATGAGCTATAATCAGAACTATAATAATCAAGGACCACTGCAATAATACATATAGACTACACATGATAGCAATGAACAACAGGAAGAAAATGGCAGCTGAACAGAAGTCAAAGGTGATATATAGGAACAAAGAATTATAACAAGAATAAAATGCAAGTATACCAGAATCAAAGGAAGAGGACCCAAGCTCCTCGCAAGGCGTATCGTCTCATCGAAAGCCTGCACATTAGAACAACCGTCCAATAGCTGGACGTGCAAATCCAGGGTCGTCAGAACGCGACCATAATGAGTGTGTGTGTAAAGGGGAAACAGCTCGTGCAGAAGAAACCATGTGCATATATAATAGTAAGAACAACTGCAAATAGAAAGACTAAATAACACAATAAATAACTGAACAGTAACACATATGATAAAAACATGAATACATGTAGCAGACAAATGGCACAACTGTAAATATGCAATCAATGTCAAATAGGTATCCATCACATGTCACTAAACTGGTATCCAAGTCTGGTCATAAGTCTGGTCCTGGTTACAATCATGTATACAGTCATGTGTCATAAGGCAGGGTAACCATTCAGGGTATAACACAATGTGTTCATTCAATTCATTCAATAACAATCAGTAATGTTCTACGTTATCTTTGTCACTTTACCACCGGCGTCCCACAACATCCGACAGTTCACCATGGACCCCGCACATCCAGTAGAACTCATCCGAACTCCGATATGCGGGTATCATTGTTCGAATAGGGAAAGAGAACCAAATAACATGCATCCTAGGGGTTATCATCATACAAGTGCGTGTGGATGCTAATAGGCACTGAGAATGCAATATCACGCTAACACCAGGCGTCACGTACAATAGATAGCCCTACAGATTCAAGAGGTGGCCCCCACAGATTCAAGAGGTGGCCCCCACCATGTGTATGGTGTGGCACTTTGCTCCGTGTGGCACTTTGCTCTGAGGGAAACAGGATTCTAGAGGTGGCCCCCGTGGATTCAAGAGGTGGCCCCACCATGTGTATGGTGTGGCACTTTGCTCCACGTGGTACTTAGTTCCTTTCAAGATCCGCCGGACGCTAGCACGATTGTGGGATACATCCTCGTCAATCCCGACACCAGGCGGCAAACCGCCGGACGCCGGTTTGACTGTGCTATTAACAGGTCAACAGTACATGGGACATGGATACAGGGGTACAGGAGTAGTAGATGTCAAGTAACAGTGATACAGACATATGTCAAGGTCCAGTGAAAGGTGTCTAGTGTACAGTCAGTGAGGTAATGCCATCAATAACAATCAATACCTTATACCATTTCAATTACTGGGATGCTACTGGACAGTAACAATATCAGTACAGTAATAATCAATCAATAATCGTATACACAGTGAACAATATCAGTAACAGTAACAGTAACAGTAACCGTGTATACGATGAACAATAAGACTGTACCGTGGTTACGGTCAAACAATCATTCCCAGTAACTTTCAATAATATGGATAAGATAACAGTAACAGTCTAGCTACTGCTCAATAAATAGTCTCAACTAAAGCTGACCATAATCTCATCCATTCATACTAAAGAGATATCAGTAACTAATCCATCAACTTATAATCTTAATACAATCCTCATGAGTCATTAAGTATCAGTCCGTATCAGTGTAAACCAAAACGGTAAACTACCATATCAATGAATCTGTAATTAGTCCTCTCCTCAACACCAATATGTTCTAATCCTATAACCCTCAATAACTGAGATCAAATAATAACTATTATCAAACTCCAAGATGTAGATCACCATCATAATAAGTCATCTCTGTTAACTGAAATAATCAATAGCCAATCATGAAGTATATGGTATGTCCTCGAGATCAACAAGTCAATACATATTGAATTATATCTAAACAGTCAACATCCTCAATATGTAATCTAGAATATCTACTCTTGGTAATCAACATCAATAACATATCATCTAACAGATCCCAAATGCCTACAACGTCAATCTCACCACAATACAAGACAGGCTCCAATAAAAAGGAATATAGATCCAGGATAACCTCTAACTCAAGATCAATTTAAGTCACAACTCAATTAATTCAGTCATATCTGATATTGTCCTCAAATACTCAACTAATAATGTCATGTCTAACTACTGATCATCATTCAATGTGAATAGCATAAGTCCCAGATCAATCCAAAGTCATCATATCCAACTCACATTCCCAACAGTTACATGATCATCAAGTATCAATATACATCAATGAGTCTGATATAATAATTGTCATTCCAACATATATCCATAATCAAGCTCAGCTCCTCACTCTAACAATTTAATCTGATTCCCAAATCCTCAAGTGTCCACACTTCTATTAAGATTAAACATTATATCCCAATACTCGGTATCACAACATATACATACATTTAAGTTCTATTAGATCAAGTCATTACCACCAATATCCATCTCAATTACCCTCATGCTACATCCTGATATGTCTACAACAATACTCTTGATATACATAGGACAAACAAGGGGTTCTAACATGAATCAAGAATCATGCATATCATATTCCTATACATCCAACATGTAAAATAAACGGAAGATGACCGTCCACCTTCATGTTCGGCGATCTCCACTCATAAACATGTAATCTCAGTATTCTACTCAACAATTACATCACATATAAAATAATAGTTGCGATCACTTAATAAAAGAGAGAAGGAGGAAGAGACACTCACTTTGGGGAATCTGCTCGTTACCGGGCGAGTCGCCGTTGTAGACGCTGTGGTGCCGCTCTTCGCTGTCGGACTGCACGGGAGGGTGGCCGAGGCACTGGAGAAGGTCACCGTGCTGGTCTCCGGCGACGGTCTGGCGTGGATCAGGAGAACTCGCTGCTCGCCTGTCTACGTGCGCTGGTCCGGATCTCAACAAATAAATCCAAAATGCTGTAACACGCAACCAATACATACAATTAATTATAAATACACGCTAAACACCCTTCCGAGCACACCGATACATACGTGTACACCCAAAAATAGTTATACCCTTATATAGTTATATTGTTTCCAGAATCCAAAAGGTGTCTACACGAATAAAATGTTTATATATCCTTGAGCCGCTTCAAATAGAAGCAAAAATACATTCACCAAAACAATTCATTTTTCAGAGAAAAGATAAACTACAGACCAACCCATATAAGAGCAAAAGAATTGAAAAGGTTCAATCCACAAGATTGTTCCACAAATTTGCAAACTGTAGGATATGAAATGACAAGATATGAAGTACATGCCACTTTAAGGATATAAAGCCTCAGGTTCCAAGGATCATGAATTTTTAAAGGATGAAAGCAGTATAATACAACTCGTTAAGAACACAAAATTGCACAAAAATCTGAACTACCCCCCAAAACATTTTCAATCTTTCTGGTAACAGGATTTGTTACAAGGTATTATTTGGATTCTAGAATAAAGAATTAAGACCTGACATCCAAAAATCCAACATTAAAATGCTACGGATATAAAATATAAAGGGCTCACCATCGGAGTGGTGACCACGAGGAGGGGCTTGGCATCAGACTTCGCCCAGGGGGCTGACGCACGCGGGGAGAGGGGATCCGGGGTTGCTCTCGGGTATCGATGGCGCACCCAAGGATAAGGAAGGTGGCGGCCATGGCGGAGCTACTGTCGCGTGGCCGTTGCCTATCCGCTGGAGGTGGCCATGGCTTTGGCCTGGTGCGGCTGCTGTGTGGAGATGGGGAGATCAGGGAAGAGATTAGGTTAGGGTTAGATTAGGATAGAATTATATAAGGGGGTGTAATTGTGTTGTGGGTTATGAAATAAGTAAAAGGGTAATAAATGTTAAATAAAATGGTGGGTGCCCTTTTGCAACAAAAGCCAAAGTAGCCAAGATGGTTAGAGCATTAATGTTATATGGCATTGGCCTTGGTTCGAAACCTGTTGCTCATGCGAGTTTTCTGATTTTTATTTTATTTTAATTTTATTTTATTTTTTTGAAGGAATTGGATTTGGGCCTGCTATTGGGCTTGGGCTCGAAACAAAAGGGAAAAACAATAAGATAAAATGAGATAATAAAAATAATAAATCATGATGATAATCAAGAATTAATTAGTAATAATTAAAATAATATCTAAACTTTAAAGATGACAATTTTTTTAAAACAAAATACACATACACTTTATAAGTATTATTTTTCACAATTAATTCATGTATTGCAAGATATGGGTATTACATGAAGTCTAGAGTTATAGAGTAAAACTTTTTGTTCTTGGACAAACGTTTTTTTCGTGATGAACTTGTCATGAAAAACCTTAACTCTATCCTTCGCAATCTTCGCATTGTCGTATGCTTCATTCCTTAACTCCTCTAGTTCAGAAATTTGCAATTTCTGAAGCTCACCGGCCTTTTCTAGATCGAAATTTAGCTGCTTAATTGCCCGTAGGGCCCGGTGCTCTAGCTCAACAGGAAGGTGGCAAGCCTTTCTAAAAACTAGTCTGTAGGGAGACATTCCTAGAATCGTCTTAAAGGCAGTCCTATATGCCCATAGGGCATCCACCAGTTTGGTGGACCAGTCCTTCCTATTCTGATTCACAGTTTTCTCCAAGATGAGCTTGACTTGCCTATTAGAAACTTCTACCTGTCCGCTAGTTTGAGGATGGTAGGGCGTAGACAATTTGTGAGTTATGGCATATTTTCGCATAAGAGCTTCAAAAGTTCTATTGCAAAAATGTGTGCCATTGTCACTAATGATGGCTCGAGGGATTCCAAAGCGTGAGATGATATTATCTTTCAAGAATTTGACAACAACTTTGTTGTCATTTGTCTTGCAAGGGACAGCTTCAACCCATTTTGACACGTAGTCTACGGCCAACAAGATGTATTGGTGCCCAAACGAATTAGGAAAGGGTCTCATAAAATCGATGCCTCAGACATCGAAAAGTTCTACTTCTAGAATTGGATTTAGGAGCATCATATTTCGTTTGGAAATTCTTCCTATCATTTGACATCTTGCGCAAGTTTTGCAATACTCAAATGCGTCTCTAAACACGGTTGGCCAATAAAAGCCACTTTGCAGGATCTTTTCGGCCGTTTTGCGGGGACCAAAGTGTCCACCGCAAGCGAACTCATGACAGAAAGCTAGAACACTTCTAGTTTTCTCGTCGGGGACACATCTCCTAATGATTTGGTCGCAACAATATTTGAAAAGATAAGGATCTTCCCACATGTAATACCGGACTTGAGACAAGAATCGGTATCTATCCTGTTTTGACTAATTAGGTGGTGTTTGGTTTGTGACTAAGTAATTTACTATGTCACCAAACCATGACTCCTTAGAGATATATAGAAGTTGTTCATCGAGAAAATTGTCATTGATGGGCAGTTCGTCGGAAGGTACGTTTGGCACACGAGAAAGATGGTCTGCGACGATATTTTTGACACCTTTTTTATCTCAAATTTCGAGATCGAATTCTTAAAGGAGAAGGATCCAACGAATGAGTCGGGCCTTTGCATCTTTTTTAAGCATAAGGTATCGAAGTGCAGAATGGTCAGTGAAAATCGTGGTCTTAGTCCCAAGTAGGTATGGGCGGAATTTCTCCAAAGCGAACACTACAGCCAAGAATTCCTTCTCGGTTGTAGTATAGTTCATTTGGGCATCATTTAGCGTCCTACTCGAATAGTAGATCACGTGCTGCTTGTTATCCTTACGCTGCCCTAAGACAGCACCTATTGCAAAATCTGAGGCATTGCACATGATCTCAAAAGGCTTGGACCAGTCCGGAGGTGAGATGATAGGAGCAGAGATAAGTTCCACTTTCAATTTCTCCCACGCACTATTGCACCTATCATCAAAGATGAAGGGCACATCTTTAGCTAGAAGGTTTGTAAGGGGTCTAGCAATTTTGCTAAAATCCTTAATGAACCTACGATAAAACCCAGCATGTCCTAAGAAAGACCGAATGTCCTTCACGCATCGTGGAAGTGAAAGTTTGGCTATGATCTCCACCTGGCCTTGTCTACCTTAATCCCTTCCCTAGATATCTCATGACCTAGGACAATCCCATGCTGCACCATGAAGTGACACTTTTCCCAATTGAGGGTCAAGTTCTTTTCGGTGCATCTACTCAGCACTAGCTCCAAGTGATGGAGACACTGGTCAAATGAATTCCCATAGACGGAGAAGTCGTCCATGAAAATCTCTAAGAAACGCTCGACCATATCAGAAAACAGGCTTAACATACAACGTTGGAATATGGCGGGGGCATTGCATAAGCCGAAAGGCATTCGACGGTAGGCAAATGTCCCAAATGGACACGTGAACATTGTCTTTTCTTGGTCCTCCAGGGCTATAGGATTTAGTTATACCCTGAATAACCGTCCAAGAAGCAGTAATACTCATGACCGGCTAATCTTTCCAGCATTTGGTCAATAAATGGGAGGGGAAAATGATCTTTCCTAGTGGCTGCGTTCAACTTGCGGTAGTCTATGCAAACTCTAACCTTGGTAGGCAATCGTGTTTGCACTAACTCATGCTTGTCATTCTCTACCACAGTAAAACTAGACTTCTTAGGGACCACATGCATTGGGCTAACTCATTCGCTATCGGAAATGGGATAAATGATCTCATTATCTAACAGTTTCACTATTTCGGCGTGTACAGCCTCCTGCATGAGTGGGTTTAGCCTACGCTGTGGATCCCTCTTCGGTCTAACCCCTTCCTCTACATGGATACGATGCTGGACTATCGTAGGTCTCAGTTCCTTGATATCTGCCATAGTCCAACCAATGGCTTCCCTATGTCTCCTAAGGGTTGCCAGTAGGTCTTCCTCTTGCCTATTAGTCAAATTAGATGCAACTATGACCAGTAACGTCTCTTGTTCACCTAGGTAGGCGTACTTAAGATGTTTAGGCAAGGTTTTTAACTCCAAAGAAGGAGGTGGCTCGATGGGTGGAGGTGTTAAGCTAGAATCTCCCATCTCTATAGAACTCAGATTTGATTCCCATTCGATCTCATCAAGGCTGAGATCACTTGCTTCTAAGTCTTCCTCTTCCTCTGACTCTAGTGTGATCTCCTCATTGTGCTCACTCGTCATGTTTTCAATGAAGTTAACCTCAAAGGGTTGGTCGGTCACATCGTAGGGATGCTTACCTAGGTTGAAAACATTGACTTCCTTGGTCATATCCCTAAAAGTCAGTCTCATGGATCCGTTTCTACAATTTATGATTGCATTTGCAGTTGCTAGGAACGGTCTTCCTAAGATGACGGGAGTTTGGGACCTAGGATTAGACACAGGTTGTGTCTCTAAGACAATGAAATCGACTGGGTAAATGAATTCTCCCACCAGTATGAGAACGTTATTGATCTCTCCCTTAGGAACTTTGATTGAGCGGTCAGCCAACTGAATAGTGACTTGGGTCGGGTTGAGTTCACCTAATCCAAGTTGTTGATATACGGAGAAAGGGAGCAAATTGATGCTAGCTCCTAAATCGAGGAGTGCTCGATTGATTTCGGCTCGACCTATGGTGCAAGAGATGGTGGGGCAACCAGGGTCCTTATACTTAATAGGGATCTGGTTGGACAATAGCTCACTAATGTTAGTGGCTAGAAAAACCTTCTTAGACACATTAGTCTTTCTTTTCTTGGTGCACATGTCCTTAAGAAATTTGGCATAACTAGGGACCTGTTGGATTGCATCAAGAGGTGGGATGTTGAGCCTAATTTGATTGAACACCTCTAATAATTTCTCCATATGTGCATTGTTGTTGCTTCTTAGCCTATTTGGAAATAGAGCTATAGGCTGGTGCACCGTCCTGCTGACTTTTCAACTTCAGTTTCATTGGAGCTGGGTGGAGAAGGAGTGGAGCTAGATGGAATGGATGACTGAGATGGATCCTGTGGCATGGATACTTGATTATCAACTTGTTTCCCCGATCTGAGTGTATGAACCATGTGACACTGGTTTGGGTCTTGAGCCTCATTGGCTGGCCTAGCATTCCTAGGATTTGGCAATGGTTGACTTGGTAGGGTACCCCTCTGTCTCTCTTGTTGGTTCAATTGGATCTCTATCCTAGTTAAGACTTGAGCCAGCGTGTCGTGGCTTTTAACTAGAGTGTCCATCTTTCTTTCCAAATTTGAAAGTCTTGTCTCCATTTGTGAATTTTGGAAAGACGGTGGAGGATTTTGACTAGGGAAATTTGTTGATAGGGCGGATTTTGGAATTGTTGGAGAATTTGGGCCTAGTTTGATCATTGTTGATTGGGCCCCACGAAAAATTGGGATGATTTCTCCAACCGGGATTGTAGGTGGGTGAATAAGGATTGTTGGGAAGGCCGCACTCATATGTTCGGGCAAGCTTTGATGCGCGATGAAGACAGGACATTCCTCGAACACATGGTTCATATCTTGACAATAAGTACAGCCCGCCGAAGATGTTGGGCTGACTTGGTTCGCAGAGACAGGCTCTTTAGTTTCAAGAGCCTCTAGTCTTCGCATAACAGCAGCTAACTTAGCATCGGTTGCTACGTTGGCCTCAATGGAATGGTTACCTCCTTTAGAAGAAGTAGGGTCATTAGTCCTAAATTTTTCTGGAGTAGGTTCCCATTGGATGGTATTATCAGCTAATTCTTCATATAATAACCATCCTTCATCTTCGTTCTTTTGCAGAAATCCTCCTTGGCACATGGATTCTAACAGCATTTTAGTAGGATAATCTAATCTATCATATAGAACTTGGCAAAGTCGCCATTTCTCTATCCCATGGTGAGGGTATTGGGCAAGGAGGTCCTTAAAACGTTCGAAGTATTTCCAAAAAGGTTCATTGGCTGTTTGCTTAAACTGTAGGATGTTCTTCCTAATCAGTGCAGTCTTGTGAACGGGATAAAATTTCTTTAAGAAGGCCTTAATGAAATTATCCCAAGAAGATATTGAACCGGCCTCTAGACTGTAGAGCCATTTCTTTGCTAAATCCTTCAAAGCAAAGGGGACAAACCTAAGTTTGATGGCATCTTTTCCTAACTTAGGTATATTCATCATGAGACATACTTCTTCAAATTCCCTTATGAAAAAGTATGCATCCTCAGATTCAAGTCCATGAAATTTGGGAAGGGTGTTGACGTATTGTGGCTTGAGTTCAAATGGGTCAACACCTTCAATAGTAAGCTTGATGCAAGAAGGAAGAGAGGTTCTAATAGGATAGAACCTATCTTGGAGTGACTGTGGTTGTGCCATGTGTGAGTCGGGCTTTTGCTCGGGTGGTGAACTAGTTCTACTTAGCCTGAATGTAAGTGGGTCTCTCGACCAAGCGGGCATGCACAATTAGCAAACAAGTTCACCCAATCAACCAAAAAAGAAAAACAAACAAAAAAAATCCTATTCTAGGGTTATCCTTGACCTAGACGACTCCTAACTTTAGACTGTCCTTAGGAGGTCTATTGTCGACGTTAACCACAAGCTAATCGGCCAGGTAGGTGTGGCAAGACCGGTGGGAGGTTTTCCGTCAGAGACGTTCTTTAATTAAATAACCACCGTTCTTCGGGCTTTCGGCCCTCAATCCCCTGCCTAGACACCGATTTGACAAGAGTTAATTTCGAACAATTTTCCTCCTTTGGTCAATCTCCTATTGAGTCTGAGTTAACCTAGGGCCAACTTCTAGTCAAATTTTACTTAAGCTTAGGGTTGTGAGTGTGACGGATATGATTTTTGGGCCAAGGAAGGGTGATGAAATCCCCACCTTATCTTGCTTATGGGTTATGCCCTTAAGATATTTTTGTGTACGTGTAAAGCAGTAGAAAAGTAATCACTCAAGAAAGCAGTAAATCAACCAAGAGTGTTTCCTAATCTATATGCTATGCAAACGTACCTTGTCGCCAGCACTCTTCAACAGAATTAAAAAATTAAAATAGACACGTGCCCTAAATGCAAGAGTCTAAAAATTTTTTTTTTATTATCAACAACTGGGTTAATGTTATTAGTTAGCAGTTGCAGAGTGATCACAGAGAAATTTAATCACAGCAGTAAGCAGTATTTGCAATTCTGAGCAACCTGCAGAGAAAATTTGATGAGTAGTGAACTACTCTTGCCGCGAAAATGCGGCTATTGCCGCGGACCCGCGGCAAAGAAGTAGGCTCTGATGCTCTGCCTTGGAGGGCAGAGGCACAGAGTTGCTAGGTGTCCTTGCTGCTGCTTTGTTTTCCTATTCTCTGTATCTGCAAACAGAAAGAATAAAAAATAATTAGATTGAGGAAATCGTGCCGTTCCTTCCCTGGCAACGGCGCCAAAATTTTGATTGAGAATTAAGAATTTGTAAATAAGAAATTGAAGTGTAGAGTTCTTAGTCTCAATGCTATCCGCTGTAGCAAGCTCCAAAGCGGATCGTGATCCTCAGGGAAGGATGCGATGCAAGCTTTTCGGCCGATTCCTCTGTATCTTCAAAATATGAGAAAAGAGATTAGATTTCAAATATATATATGAATGGAAAGATGTGGTTTTACTGATATTCTACCACAACCCATAGTGCAAGTTAAGGATATTGATCATCATATTGGAATATATGGACTCCATCCTAGGTTTTCTAGAGGATATGCAAGCAAGAGAAAAAGATTGAAGAATCTTACTAGCGACACTCCTAAAAATCCAACACGTTATCATCCTAACATCTAAGCACAATGTAAGAGAAGATTTACCTTGAAGTTACGTTGTCAAAGTTCTTAAGCATGAAATGTGAAAAATTACTTAAAGGTGTGACTTTAGATTATGAAACTAATCATCATTTAGTCTTCAAGCAATCTACTTTAAACCTAGGGTTTCTAAAAAATTGTCATCAATCCGATCAATGCTTAACTGCTCTAGGTTGCTTTAAGAATTTCAGCAAACCACAATAGGAAATTAGTTCATCATTTTTTTTATCTTTTCAATTTATTTAATTTTTTTAATGTTGTTTAATAAGAAGAATTGAGAAGAAAGGAAACAAATAAATCAGAAGTTCACAGATTAAAAACTAAACTAGAGAGATCACAGAATAAAAGCAAAATTAAATAGCAGAGAATTAAATGGGAAAAAGGTAACCTTTATTCGAAAAACGTCTCCCAAATACAAGCTCCTTCTCCTCCACAATGCAGTCAAAACAAAATTACAAAGTTGTAGAAATTTTAAAGAAATAGCTAAAGAAAACCCTAATCTCCTCTGGATGCCCTCTCTGCTGCGCCTGTAGGGATATTTATAGGTGCAGAATATCATAGAGTCCCGGATAAACTCCTCCACGAAAACTGGTAGACGGATAAGGCAGGATTGCCGCGGAAACGCGGCTTGGGCCGCGTTTCCGCGGCCATAGTCTGATCTTTGGCCGCGTGCTTTCGTGCGTGGCCTCCTCTGGTCCGTCCATCTGAGCATTTCCTTCTAGAATCTACATCCTGACTCTTCATATTGGATTTTCGAGATAACTTAGAAATCAAGTTACCCTTTATCCAATTTCCTTCAAAAACGAATCTCATCCTTGCACATGTATTTATCCTTATCCACCAAGTATTTAGAATTGGATAGAATTCTATCCTTTCCCTCTTTGTAATATTTGCAATATTTACATCTTGTATTTGCACTTTGACTTCTTGTAATTGCACTTTTGCACTTGGGCTTGGACTTGGGCTTGGACTTGGGCTTGGATCTGGGCTTTTGGGCTTCATTAAGCTTTAATTCTTTATTTAATTCAACACTCAAGGCCTGCACATATTAAATAACAAAATATTAGTAAATGTGCATTATTATATGAATAAATGTGAAAATGTGATAGTAAATATGATGACAATTATGCATTTTTCACTACCAATCATATAGCATATAATATCATCTTTGAGAGATCCCTTTTTCTTTGCATATACCCACTTACAACCAATTGCCTTCTTTCCCTTGGGCAACCCTGTCAGTTTCTAAGTATCGTTCTTGTAAAGAAAACTCATCTCTTCCACCATGGCATCCTTTCGCATCTTGGACTCTGAACTGATTTTAGCATCCCTATATGTAGAAGGGATTACATCTTCAATGACTGGGAGAGCATAAGCCGCAATTATATCTGTAGTGAGCCAACTAGGCTTACGTAGATTTCTTCTGGTTCTTCTAACTGCAATAAATTTATGGACATCACCCATAGCCTATCCTTGATCCTCATCATCATCAATATCCTGATCGGTTACATGTACCCTGTGTCACTGAGGGTATGATCTCCAATGATACTGATCTTTCTAGAGACGGTGAAGGTGAAGTAGCATCACTCTCCACCTGCTGCGATATCCCTTTGATCTTCTCAATCTCCACCTGCTGAAAAATTATAGGCTTCAACATTGAAGCCTCATCAAATGTGACATCTCTGCTAAGGACAAACTTCTTATCCTTTGGATCCCAAATCTTGTAGCCTTTTACTCCTTTCTTGAATCCTACGAACACGCCTTTCCTCGCTTTGGGTCTAACTTGTCTTCCTTAACATGGTAGTAGGCCAAATACCCAAATACCCTTTGCGAATTATAATCCTGAGCAGTTTTCTCTGACCAAACTTCCAGAGGAGTTTCACCTTTTATCGCCGAAGCAACTTATTAACGAGATAGCAAGTATATGCCAAAGCCTCAGCCTAAAAATTCATTGTTAATTTGGCATTGAATAACATACATCGGATCTTCTCTAGCAAAGTTTTGTTCATCCTTTCGGCTACCCTATTTTGTTGCGGTATTTCTCTTACTGTGAAGTGCCTCTCTATGATCTCATCACAGCATAGCTTTAGGAAAGGGTCATTCTTATACTCACCTCCATTATCTGTGCGGAGCATCTTGATCTTTTTCCCCAGCTTTTCTCCATATTCTTCTTTCACTCCACAAACAATTTTAGGACTTCCCCTTTGTGCTTCATGGTATATACCCAGCATCGCCTAGAATAATTATTTATAAAAGTCACAAACTAGTGGTTACCTCCAATAGATGCTGTCTTAGTAGATCCCCAAATATCGGTATGAATATAATCCAGAATTCCCTTGATGCAGTGAGTCACTGTGCTGATTTTCACCTTGGTCTTCTTTCTGATGATACAATGTTCTCAAATTTCAATTTGCAGGTTCTGCTACCTTTCAACAGACCTTACTTTGTAAGAGCTTGCAAATAGTTTTCTCCAGTATGTCCGAGCCTCATATGCCACAGCCTGGTAGAATCATCATCTGAATCTGTAGAAGTCACCACTTGACTTGTAACTGTACTATCCTTCAAGTAGTAGAGATTATTTTGGCGGGCGCCCTTCAAACTACCATTAAGTCTTTAATCATCTTGAGAATACCATCTTTTATAGATACCTCAAGACCCAATGTTTCTAAAATACCAACTGAGATAAGATTCCTTTTAAGTTGAGGTACATATCTCACTTCCTTTAATTCCCGCACCATCCCATCAGACATCTTAATCTGGACTATACCTATTCCTTTCATGTTACATGGGCTATCATCACCCATGATAACTGAACATCCATCCAGCTTCTCAAAGCTAAAAAAGCAATCCCTGTTTGGGCATACATGATAGGTAACTCCAGTATCTAAGATCCACTCAGAATCTCTTGAGTAACTAATAATAGGAGTAGTAACAGAGAAAGAGAATACCGATGAGTCTGAGTCCGATCCACCTGCCTGTGAAGTACTAGCTTGAGACCACCTGTGTGAGATTTGCCTCGGTCTTCGATCTTTCTTCTTGCACTTGGTCTTTGGACAATCAATCTTTCAGTGTCCTAGCTCTTTGCAGAAGACGCACTGATTTTTCATCAGATCTCTAAAACCTGGCCAGAACTTTAATCTCCCATGATCATCTTTGCCCTTCTGATTGCTTCTGTCTCTTATCACCAGTGCCTCTGCTGATGTACCCTCAGAAGAAGACAGCTTGTCTTGCCTCCTTACTTCATAATTTACAAGTGCATCTGACACATCACTGTAATTAAGTGTTTGTTTACCATTGATCAAAGTTAAGGTGAAGGTCTCATACTCTTCCTCAGGAAGAGAATTCAATAAAATCAATGCCTTATCCTCTTCTTCGATCTTCACATCCACGTTAACTAAGTCTGTAAGAAGCTTGGTATAGTTATTCATGTGTTCTTCAACGGAGAGTCCTTTCTTCAACTCGAAGCGATAAAGCCTCCTCTTCAATTGCAAATGCGACTCGATGCTTTTTGTCAGATAATTCTTCTCCAGGATCTCCCACAACTGTCATGCAGATGTTTCATATAACACATGATACTTGATGTCTTGTGTCAAACAAGACTTATCAGACCACTTGTCATTCGATTCATCTTGTCCCAATCCTGTTCAGTAGCCTCGGGCTTTTCTCCAATCATAAAGTGTCTTCGAGGTTTGACGTCGTCAATGCATCCATCACCTCACATCTCCACATCCCAACGTTGTTCTTATCATCAAACTTCACCACATCAATTTTTAATGGATTGGATTCATAGTTTTCATCATAGATGTACTATCTCCAGCCATCTTCTCAATAGATTCCTTAAAACAATGCGGAAAATAAATGGAGTTAGATAAAAAAAAACTAGATAAAAATAGAATCTTTACCTCAAAGAGAAACCCTAGGAGAGTTTCAAAAATGATCTACTCTACCAAATTTGATTCCTTGAGCAATCCAAATGGTGTTCTGAGATCAACACATGATCCCACAAATAGTCCCAATACTGCTCCGAGATCGGCACACGATCTTCGCCAAACAGCCACCAATACTCTTGGAATTGACAAACGATCCCATGATGAACCTGGGATGCTCTGATGCCACTTGTTGCGCGCGTCGGGACAACACCAATGAGGAATCCCAATAAACAGAGAGAGATACAGTAGAGAAGTATCCAAAAGATAAGAACAATTAAATAAGAGAGAAAGCCAAACACAATATTTAACGAGGTTCGGCAATTTGCCTACCTCCTCGGGGCAAGGGAGAGTATTGATTCAACAATCAATTACAGGTTACAGATTACAATTCATGAGGGATATACCCCTTTCTTTATAGCCAGAGAGTCTTAGAGTTTTGAGAAACTTCAATTGGATTCGACTCCGAATCAGAAACAGAGTTCAAATCCTGATGGACAATCAGATCTGACTGTCGGTCGACCGCTCCGGTCGACCGAACCTTCCTTCAGTCGACTGGTCGGTCGACCGAACCCAAACAAAACTGGGCTTGTGCCAGTTGGTGACCCTTAACAGAAACTTGGCTCATGCAGTCAGTTGACCGAATTGCTACTGTGCACCATGCTATGCATGTCGGTCGACAGGGAGGTTGACCGGCCTTCTGTTCTGGCTGCATATGGACTGCGTTCTCGCTTTTTTTGGACTCCGATCTCTGCACTATCACTTCAAATGACTTAAACAACTCTTCCATTAAGCTTTTATCTCCTCTCTCTCTACAAGGTAGAGGCCAGAGTGGGGGCAGGCGAATACTGCAGCCCACGGGGTTGTGCTTATTGGCAGGGCTGCATTTTTCTACCCAGATTTTCTCTGGGCTCTGAGGAGGGCCAGGCTTGGCAGAGACTGCATGCAGAGGCTTGAGAGGGTGATTGGGTTAGTGATGGACCCAGAGCTGTTCATGGTGGGTGCCGTTGATGAATATGTTGCTGGGCAGCTGAAAAGGCCTGTTGGCAAGAAACTTGTTTCAACAACTAAGGAAGATCTCCAGCTTGAAATCACCAAGGAGGAGCATGCCTCATTCTACAAGAGATTGATCAATCACTGGGAGGATAATCTAGCTACCAAGCATTTCTCGATTAAGGGACAACTTGAGTTCAACGCGGTACTGTTTGTGCTGAGGAGAGCCCCATTTGGTCTCTCGAACACGAGAAAGAAGGTGATGAGTAAAGCTCCGATGAAGGGGTTCATGCAGACTTGGCTTCAATTGAGCAGTGCTCCTCCTATGCTATTTGTTTACTCCCTTGATCACACTCGTACTCATTTGGCTAATGATGCTAAAGCTGTTGGGGAAGTTTTTCCAGTTTTGTAGGGTGAAGTGACAGGACTGCTGTCTCAGATTGTATGGAGCTTTGATCCTCGAGGTGGTGCAGTGGAGGTTGCAGGAAGCTTTTCCAGGGGACAATGGAGGCTTCAATGTCAAAATTGTGTGGGTCTTTAACCCTAGTGGTGAAATTTCAGCTTTTGATCCTGGAGGAGGCCTGCATCACTCTCTCATTGCAATTGCTATAGATTTGATTGTTGTAGGAGAAGGTAAGGGTAATGTGCTCCCAGTGAAGCTGGATGGGTTGTCTGATTATGTTTCTGGCTTCACCGTGGTGGATTCGAAGAGGGACTTGACTGATCTCAAGAGTATGAGCATTACAGGCAATACTGAGATGAACAAGTGGACAATCAAGTGGGCTTGGGTGCCTGAAAAGCTCAAGGCTGACCGTGCTAAACGATGAGCTCAGGGGCCGTCCAGTGCTGGACACGGGAAGGAGACGGTTGAAGGAAGAAGATGATGTGTGAGTCGTTGGATGAGCCGTTGGATTTTGAAGGAGAACCATTGGATCAAGAAACATTGAGGTGTTTCAGTTAAGTGGTTAGCGGGTTCGGGTTGGGTGCGGGTCAGTTCGAGTAAGACCCAATAGCCGCCGAGTCCATTTGACAGAGAGAGTATAAAAGGAGTTAAGTGATTTTCTTTTTCTTTTTAGCTTGGATTTCTGAGGAATCAATTCTTATCTGAGCTCTCCCCTACTGTAAGAGAGTTAGTTAATGCTCTCTCAAATTAGCCCTAATTCAATCAAAATACCAAATTATTCCTTCTTGATTTTGATCACGGTCCTACTGCGAGTAATTACAAGCATTTAAATTGAACTCAACTCCAACTTAAATTTCTTAATAATTTAATTTCACCTTGTACCATTGACCTGTAGCACAATGTGGTCAAAGATTCAAGAGCTTCAATAACGTAGATGTGGAAAAAAATTGGCTTATTAGAAGAGCTTGGAGGGATCCATCAATTTATCTTTGCCAGAATAGACCCAAATTATTAGTTGAAATTAAAAAAAGAGCAGCATAGCCTTTGCCTTTTGTTCATCAACAGTTAGAACATGTTTCTTTTGATCTCTATCAACAGCTAATTACCTTGTAATTACAGTAACAAGACTAAATATATTCAAACAACCTCCACAGCTAGGAAACTCAAATTAAAAGTGAGCATCGACGCTCTCGATCTCAACAGCCGATCTGAACCAACCGTCATCGCGGCCACTGGCTGCCGAAAATAGCTGCCCCTGTGTGATCTTCTCAGATGTCCCAAGCCACTTGGACTGCATATACTTGTGTTTCCTGCAAGCGGATAATCCCCCCCCCCCCCCCCCCCCCCCCAACCCCAAAAAATTATGAGGGCACCCGACTTAATCCCTCAAAAAATTCAAAGTGTGCCATTATTTTTTTCAACTGAAATGTCTAAAAAACCCTCCTCCTTCCCCCTCCTTCCTCCCTCCTTCCACTGATCTCCCTCCTCCTCCTTCTTCGGCAACCCCCCTCCCCCCCGCGCGCTCCCCCTCCTCCAGCAACCCCGACGCTCCCCCCATCTCCCCACTCCCCCGTTCTCATCATTTCCCTATCTATATAGCCGACCTCCTCCTCCTCCTCCCCCAGATCTTGCCCCTTCTCCCCCGCTCCTCGCCCCCTCCTCATCCCCTCGAGCTCTGGCCGAACAGGCCAGAGCTTGGTGGGGAGGAGGAGCCGGGCGGGGGGGGGGGGATCCGAGGGAGGGAGGGAGGCCGGGGGAGGGGGAAGGGAATACTCGGGGAGGGGGGAGATCCGAGGGAGGGAAGGAGGCCAGGGAATGGGAGGGGGAAAGGAGAAGACCCGGGGAGGGGGAGGGGGTAATGAAGAGCGGGGAAGGCCGAGGGGGAGGGGAGAAGGAGCAGGGGAAGCCGAGGAGGGGAGGGGGGAGGAGGAGTGAGGGAGGCAAGCATGGGAGGGAGACAAAGAGAAGAAAAAGAAGAGGGAGTTTTTGAGAATTTTTTGATTTTGGTTTGGGGGCTTTTATCACAAAATGGGGTGCTTCAACACTGGGGTGCCTTCATCAGTTTTGGGTGAAAATATCCGTTCCTGTGCTTCCTCCATAGGGCCAAATGCATCTTATTACTCTTCACGCATTTCTTCGCCTTGCCGTACATGATTTTGATCATGATCCTCAACCTCTCAACCTTTCCGACGAAGATCTCTGTTGCTCTCCAGGCCGTTGTACTGGGAGTTGGCTTGGGCCATTTCGAACTCAGCCTTGAAGTTTATCCGATCACATAGTGAGAGGGGGAGGCGATGTCGAGGCGAGGAGGAGATGTGGGAGGCGGCATCACAGCGAGGAGTGGAAGTCTGAGAAAGTGCGGCGAGGAGAGGGGGGATTAAGGCGAGAAAGTGAACATCTAGGATTTCTTATCTCACTAGATATTTATAATTGGGTTTTGATACATATAAATAAGTAATCGGTCTGGTTCAAGTAAAATCAGACCCGACCCATTTTCTATTCGGGTATATGGGTTAACGGGTATATGGGTACGGGTATACAGGGCAATCCTTCTCATACCTGCCTTAACGCGTCTGGTTCAGATCCGGACCCGGGTATACGGGTTAACGGGTATATGGGTATGGGTATACGGGACAGTCCTTCCCATATCTGCCTAAAAAAGTCAGGTCCGGGTTCGGACCTGACCCGTTGACAGGCCTATCGATGGGTATATCAGCTCAAACATGATCTTTGAGATTGTATGACCTAGGTTATCTGCAAAACAAAAGCCAGAAACAAAAGCCATAAAAAACTCAAGTTTGTAGATCTTTGTCATGCACTTGTTAGGATTTTGCCTTATTTTCAAGAGGAGATGATGGTCCAAGAAGATCTAAATAAGCTAGAGAAGAAGATGATTGCTTGGAGAGAAGAAGAAAAAAGATCAAGGAAAGTTACTCGACTTATAGTCGACTAATCAGAAGTACTGGTCGACTATGATAGATACGAAAACGGATAAAGAAAAGAGACATAATACAGTAGTCGACTAATTAGTTTTGTTAGTCGACTAATGGAAGGGATGAGTTGACTAGGCAAAGTATTAGTCGAATAATCAGGGCGGTTCTGCATGCGCAGTTTCCTTTCCAGGCGCCCGCGAGTTTTATCTTCTGGTGGAGTTCGAATAGGATTCAGATTCTATTCAATGAAGGTTTGTTTCTTAAGATTAAAGAGTCTAAAATCTTTTTAAATCAAGGCGATCAACTCCTTATACGATTAATCAAGATTCTTCCGGCATCCAATAGCCAAGATCATCTCATAGTCCAAATAGGAGTTGTATTATATAATCTTATAAATAAAGGATTGTAATCTATAACTTAGGTGGAGCAGAGGAATAGAAGAAAGTTATCATGAATAATAATATAAGGCCCTAAAAAGTCAATAAGGCCCTAAAAGGCTAAAAAAGAGAGGAGTAAGGTGAAGGTGTATATAGAGAAGGTATACTCTTGTAATCTAGGTGTAGATTCAAAGGTAGGTGAATACTCTTGTGTCACCATGAGAAAGCTTAGATCTCTTTATATCAAGTTTATTAATAAAACTCTCTCAAGTTCTCTCCCCGTGGACCTAGGCCAAGTTAGACCGAACCATGTTAAATTGTGTGTTCTTTTTCTTGTATCTTTTAATATTCATCTTGTGTGCTCGAGGTAATTGATCCCATGGCGTGCTCGAGATCGCCGGTGGGGATCTTCAAATCTCCCAACTATTGGTAATATAGTAAGTATAGTATCTTGGCTATGCATGCAACAATTGGTATTAGAGCATATCAATTTTGTTACAACAATTGGTATCAGAGCTGATGGTGTTCGTTCATAATTTGAGTGCTCTAGATGAAGTAGAAAATGTCGAGTCGATGAAGTTCGGCAGAGACATTAAGATGAAGAAGACAATAAGAAAGTTCAGATTGTTCTAAAGTAAAGATCGATGACTTTTGGAGTATATTGATCAATGTGGAGTCATCAAGGCTCAATGATACTCAGATCTGAACATGATAGACGCGGAGGTTATGATCGGATCATCGCCAATGGCGTACGACAAGATGAGCTTGACGAACTCACAGAGGCATTGCACAAGTATCCCATGGAGGCTCATTGCGGCAACAAGTAAAAGAAAAACAAGGGAGGGTGATGAAGACGATCAACAAACTTAGATTGATCGGAAGGTAGATCATGCAACCGTAGTCGGATTCAGATGATCAAGGTGTCCAAAGCCTAGTCTAAAGCACTTTCACATTTGGGGATGTCCATCTGAGGCTAGGCCTTATAAGCCAAATAAAAAGAAATTGGACTCCAAAATAGTGAGCAGCTACTTCATTGGTTACTTTGAGCGATCTAGGGGTTATAAGTTTTATGATCCCACTATTAAGTCAATTTTTGAAACAGGAAATGCAATATTTTTTGAGGACGTTGAGTTTGGGGAGAGAAATAAGGTTAGAGTCATTGTCTTTGAGGAGTAATTAGTTTCGATCCCTACTACTGCTTTTGACAGTGTATATGCTTCGATACCTGTCATTGTTCAAGAAGCATATATGGAATCTCAACAAGACAATTTTGAACAACTCTCCACTTAAGATGAGGTAATTATTCCTTAAGAACAAACTCAACAACCTCAAGAACATATGCCACTAAGGAGATCCACAAGAGAGAGGAGAAATGTTGTCCAGATAACCACATAGTATTCCTCTAAGAACATGAGGACACTGATGGATTACTAGAAGGTGATCTAATCAACTTCCATCGAGCCAGGCAGGATTCTAACTCTCAAAAATTGATAGATGCAATGAATGAAGTGTTGGTCAAAAGTCCATTAGCCCTAGTTTTGATGATAACAAAACATATGTAGTTATGTTTTTAACAATCTTGTTTAACAAAGTTTCAGATTAACTCCTTGTTGCATTTTGGCTCCATTACAAGACTCACATATTTGGAATCCAAGAAGATGTAGATCCCAGAGCCTAAGCACATAGAAGAGCTCAAGGATCAAGCATACAAGAGAAGACTATATCAAGATTTGTATTTTTACTTTTTGCATTTTAGATAGGATTTATAGTCGTTTGTTAAAACCAAGATGATATAGGTTAATAGCTTTTAGGATTGACACACACACACACACACACACACACACACACTTCTTTTATATTCCTAAATAAAGAGTTTAAGACTATTCTCTTTGTCGTTTTCAAAGTCAAGCTTCAAAAAAATGAGTTTCAAAAAAACAAGTTTTCGATTTAGAAAAGAGTTTTTACAAAATATAATTCTATTGTTTTGTGTGAATCTATGATCACAGATTGGTTCTATCAAGTCCCTAGAACTCAATTTTGAATTTGAAAACAAAGTATATTTGTGTCAGAAAAAGGTTGGTTTCAAAAAGATTTTCAATATGTGCCTTTGGCCCTAGATTATAGTATTGTGACACTAGAAGGTCAAGAAATACCGATGAGCAGTCATTTGTCATTTTAAGTACTTAGGTTCTATTATCCAAAAGGATGGAGAGATCAATAATGATGTCAACCATAGGATCCAAGCCAGCTTGTTGAAATAGAGGAGCGCAACAGGAGTTTTATGTGATCGTAATATTCTGTTATGGCTGAAGGGAAAGTTTTATCGGACTGCTATTAGGCTAGCTTTGTTATATGGCACGGATTGTTGGGCTATAAAGAGATATCATGCCTAGAAGATAAGTGTAGCAGAGATGTGCATACTTCCTTGGATGTGTGGTAACACGATGAGAGATATGGTGAGAAATTAGGATATTCGTACTAAATTAAGCGTAGCCTCTATAGAAGAGAAGATGAGAGAAAATCGCCTACGATGGTTCGGTCATGTGCGACGTAGACCTACAGATGCGCCAGTCCAGCGAGTAGAGCGTATCAAATTAGGGCAAGTTAAAAGAGCACGGGGGAGACAGAAGAAAACATGGATGGAGGTAATACGACAAGATATAGAGTCTAAAGGTCTTAGTGAATGCATATTGCTCGATAGGAATAAGTGAAGAAAGCTGATTCATGTGCTCGATCCGACATAATTCTCTTTTGGTTCATGTAGCCTACCCCAAATACTTGGGATAAATGGCTTAGTTGTTGTTGTTGTTGTTGTTTGCCTTTGGCCCTAAGTCGGTCGACCGACTGGTCGACCATAGGCAGAGCAGATTTGCTCTGTCAGTCAACCTAGTCGTCGACTGACATGCACCAAAGTGCATTTGTGTATTTTGGTCGACCGAGCGGTCGACTGACTGCAAGAGCTTTGCTCTCGGTTTGGTTCGGTCGACCGCCCCTGTCGACCGACAGAGAGTTTTGCTCTCTGGTTGGGAACAACGGTCGACCGACCGATCGATCGACCGCTATCCCCAATGTTCAAAAATTTGACCGTTGGTGGTCGACCGGCTGGTCGACAGATAGAAGAATTTTCTTCTGAATTTTTCCCAACGGCTATATTCTATTTTGATTTTTTGGGTCTTTTTCCAATGACTCTTTTGTTTTCACCCCTATAAATAGTAGGACTATAGAAAAATCTTCTAACAAGATTTCTA
Organism: Agave tequilana; assembly: GCA_038442645.1. Taxonomy (NCBI): domain Eukaryota; kingdom Viridiplantae; phylum Streptophyta; class Magnoliopsida; order Asparagales; family Asparagaceae; genus Agave; species Agave tequilana. The sequence goes on along the minus strand of JAVJIF010011154.1, from coordinate 74,813 downwards.
AAGTTTAGATCAAGTTTTTTACAGGTTTATATCAAGATTTAGCTTTTTTTAAAAGATTTCTTTTAGGCCAAAATTTCATATTCTTGATTTTTAGCTTGAGCCTTCCCTTTACATCTTTACAAGCTATTTCCACCACACAATCCCAAAGAGTTTCACCTCCTCATCTTGGTTATAGGACTGTGCTTGTGAGCCATTTTGTGATCAAGTAAAGATCACCAATTTTCTTCTATTGTGAAGTTGTAGAGGTTGCGGCCTCATATGAGCTAGTGAGCTCTGTGTTGATGTTGCGGCACCATGAGAGAGGATTTGAAAGTCCATTGGGTTCTAATGAGAACTTGTAACTGTTGACACTAAAAAATAGACAAAATCTCAGACAGCTTTTTAACCGGTCTGAACGATGTCTAACTTATCGACATTTATAATAGACAAGTCGCAGACAAGCTGACGACCAGTTTCTACCCATCCTCGAGGGACAAATCAGTGACTTGGACTTTACTGATCCAGTGAAGCAGACAGTAAGCCAATGTTTCCTTTGAAGAGACCTAAGCAGGCCTAAAATGCTAAGTTAACTCAACACTTAGCATCACATGAGCCCAAAGGGATAGCCTCACCTGAGAGGCTAAGTTTGTATAGTTTCGCCTTGAAGCTCTTCATAGCTCCATAGAGAGCTAACTTACAGCTTCGCGTGAAGCTTTCTTGATAGCTTCGCATGAAGCTCTTCATAACTTCACAGAGAGCTAACTTACAGTTTCGCCTTAAGCTAATTCTAGCTTCACCGGAGCTTTCTTGATAGCTTCGCATGAAGCTCTTCATAGCTTCATAAAGTGCTAACTTACAGCTTCGCCTGAAGCTAATTCTAGCTTCGCCGGAAGCAATTCTAGCTTCGCCAGCTTCGCATGAAGCTCTTTATAGCTCCACAGAGAGCTAACTTGCAGCTTCACCTGAAACTAATTCTAGCTTCGCCGGAAGCTTTCTTGATAGCTTCTCATGAAGCTCTTCATAGCTCCACAGAGAGCTAACTTACAGCTTCGCCTGAAGCTAATTCTAGCTTCGCCTGAAACTAATTATAGCTTCACCGGGAGCTTTCTTGATAGCTTCGCCTGAAGAGGCTAGCTTCATATGAGGAAAGTAACCGCCCCACTAAGTTAGTGGGGGGAGTTAATGGGTAGTTACACCCATGATCCCTCATTAAGAGGAGCCAATTAAGGGGAGTTAATGTGTAGTTACACCCATGATCCCTCATTAAGAGGAGACAATTAAGAGAATCATAACTCCCTATTGAGCCTATAAATAGCCCACTAGTAGGCTAGGCTCAGGGTCTTGAAAAGATTCAAGTCCAATAGGCTCACGATCTTGAAGAAATTCAAGTCCAAGAGGCTTTTTGAAGAGCATAAGCTTCTTTGGTGGCTTTAAAGCTAAAGCCAATAAGAGATCTACTCTCTTACTTTCAAGAATTCAGAGAATCACGTCTCTAATCCTACATGGATAAATTCAAGGTGCTAATACCCTAAGTGTAATACTCTTGTTTTGTAATACAAATAATAATAATAATAATAATAATAAATAAATAGATATATATTTGTTTATGTCAAGTTTCAAACTCTGTTCCTTTGTACCAAATCCTAGTATCTAAACCATAATGCCACATTGGTGTGTGGTTAAGTAAGAGAGCTAAATTATTTTAAACAACCCAAAGTCAAATTTAAAATTCAAATTTCTAACTGAAAGATCTCAAGAGATCTTTAGAGATCTCTTATCTTAACAACCTGGATTTTTATCCTAACTAACTGATTCCTAAAAATCCTAATCTAAAAGATTCTATCCTATTATATTACCGTAACTCTTTTATCCTGTTTCTTTACAACAGGAAAAAAGAGCCATAGTTAGAAAGAAGTCTAAATCCATCATTCATCCTCATCCCTTCACCGTTTCTTGGAACTGATCCTGATCGTGATGGAAGAACCGCTTGGAGATTGAGGACCAGTTGGAGATTGAGGAGCAGACGAAGGGGAATCTATCAAAGTAGGTTTTAAAAAAAAAATTTATGAAGTAAAATTTTTATTTAAAGCATCATGATTTAATTTGTTCTTATCTAGACTAAATTGTTGAACTAGATTAATAATCTATCATGAAATAAAATAAAATAAAATAAATTCTCTTATAAAACGTAAATTCCCCTAAGATTTAGATAATTAAATGAATTATAAATTAATGATATGCCATGCTTAAACTTCTCCTTGTAATGAATTTTGATCTTATCCAATATATATGCAAATAAAATAAATTGTATAAAAAAATATCCATAAAATTTAAATTACCATGCTTAGATTTATTTTCCAGGAATCGTTACTGCAACACGCTTGTTTAAATAAAACCTAAATAAGTAATGATTTATTACCCCAATTAGATTATAGAAAACTTTAAGGAAATTCTGGAATATATAAAAAAAAAGAAATGAGTTGGATTAAATAAATTGCATATTAAATAAATAACCAAATAAATAATTTTCCTTCCACAAAGAAATTTAGAACTTAACCCTAACAATCTAAATTAAATACGTATGGTAATGTATCAAGGTATTATTTATGGAGAAAATTAGAAAAGATTGGAATTTATCTATATATATATATATATATATGTATATGTATGTATGTATGTGTGTATATATATATATATATATATATATATATATATATATATATATATATATATGTATGTATGTGTATATATATATATATATATATATAGGGGTTACTGTACCTCAGCCGACGGCTGAGAGAGTTTCTCAGCCGGCGGTGGCGTGGCTGAATATATGCCACATATCGGCCGCAGAGTGTAGGCGCCAAAAAAATCAAAAAAACTCCCGCCTAAACAATCGTGAATCAAATCGATAAAAATACCTCTTTTTTACTTCTAAACTAGCATAAACTCATCCACAAATAAAATTTACCTAAAGAATTTTCTACAGATATAAAATTCCTAATTCTACTACAGACGAAACATGATATCGTTCAGCATTCCGACGACAGACGCTGTCTTTTTTCACATACCTTATGTAACAGAATTCTGACCATTTTACAAAGTCTGCGATCATAGTCGCAGTCATAGTATAATAAAATTTTCGAACATTGCGACCCTCGTCGCAGAATTAATACAATATAACTTTCAATTTTATATGACGACTGCGGAACTAGTCGCAGTCATAGTATAACAAAACTTTTTTATATCACCTCTGCGACCCTAGTCGCATTCCTTATTCCCATAAAAATAAGAGACGAAACATGCTATCGTTCAGCACTGCGACCTCGTTCAGCACTGCGACCAAAGTCACAATCTTTTTTCGCATGACTTATGTAACAGATTTTTTATAATTTTATAAAGTAGATTAGCCACGCGACCCTGAGATCGGTTCGCGTATATCACATCTTATAAAAATATTATATTAATTACACTGAATTAAATGAAGTAATTGATATTCTATCTACCGTGATACAACAACAGTCTCGAAAAAAGAGATGCACTAATATTAATCTCGATAAAGGAAAGATGTGCACCATACATAATCTAAAGATATAGGGAAAATATTCTATAAAAAGTTAATTTGTATTTCACGTAGTAAACCTCTGGAAAAAAGGAGCTCTTCGGATTCTCCCGTCATAACTCTTCAATTAAACGTTTAATTTTTTTTACCACTTCTTCCCATACTCAACCGTCACCTATAACAATTATTATTACTATTCATGTTCTTTCACATAATTTACCTTTATATAGTGCTTGTAACTAATATATTATCTCATATCTAAAAACTATATTTTTGCTCTTCCTTTTCAATTTGATTTCAAAAACTTCCAGAAAAATAACTCATTCTTGAATCATGTCTTCCCTATCTTCTTCCTCGATCACTCAGATTTCAACTTTAATCATTCCCCCACCAGTCCTCTTTCTTCAGGGTATTCTAGTGAATCTGATACCAGTCTGGACTTCACTCATTTTGACTATCTCACTACATCAAATAATGTTTTAACTGATCCTCCTCTTCATGAGGATGATGAAGTTTTCATGGGGCTTAGTGACGAGGAAATTATCCCTCTGCCACTTGATAGCGACATGCGTGATAAAAGCATGTCCTCTGATGCGGAGGCTCGCTTTCTCGACACGGATCGGACGAAGAGCTTGATAGAGACGATCCATTCTAGGAGTTTATCGATGAACAAAAAACCCTCAAAAAGAGAAAGATGATGAAATAAGTGATGAACAGGAAGACGAGAAGAATGAAGACGACGGATCTGCTTATGATGGTGATGACGACGAGAATTAGGATTTCCTGATCTTCTCATATTCAATGTTATTTTGTCTTCTTTTAAGAGCTTTTAATGCTCTTTTTTGTAAGGTCTCTTTCACACCATATTATGTTATAAATAAAATTTACTTCTATCTGTAAAATAATCTTTCATATTTTTAAAATACATATAAAGTATACCGTATAGTTTTTATTTCTGAATCTTATCTGTGATAATGGTCACAGTACTCAATAATAATTACATATGAAACTGCGACCACGGTCGCTGTCCAGTCATAAACAGTTTGATCGTTTTGCATTCAATAAAGTTAAAAACAGCTACCATGGTCGCATACCAAAATTAAATTATATAAACAGATAATACTGCGAACATGATCGCAGTCCTCTCAAATTAGTATATTTCATTGTATATCACAAATTAGAAAACTGCGACTACTGCCGTTAAACACAGCGACCATAATCGCAGTCCTACTTCGCATGCAATAAGTAAAAAAAATTGGTAGTTTATAGGCGGCTGAGACAATAGTTACAGTGAAGAGAAAAATATATAAAATCATACGTAAACTGCGACTATAGTATCAGTCCTTAGTCACTGTTATTACATTTAACATAGGAAAAAAAATCATCCACAAAAAATTCTATCGTGAGTACTGCGACCATAGTCGCAGACTTGATCGCATGCTATATGTAAAAAAAATTTAATAGTTTATAGGCGGCTGAGACAACAGTTACAGTGAAGAGAAAAATATATAAAATCATACGTAAACTGCGACTATAGTATCAGTCCTTAGTCACCGTTATTACATTTAACATAGGAAAAAAATCATCTACAAAAAATGCTGTCATGAGTACTGCGACCATAGTCGCAGTCCTTAATCGCATGCTATATGTAAAAAAAATTTAATAGTTTATAGGCGGCTGAGACAACAGTCACAGTGAATAGCAAATATATAAAATAATACGTAAACTGCGATTATAGTATCAGTTCTTAGTCATCGTTATTATATTTAACCTAGCAAAAAAAAACGTCGACGACTTCCTCTCGTTAAGCACTGCGATCATAGTTGCAGTCCTTTTCTGCATTCAATATGTAAAAAAAATAATAATTTATACATTACATGCGAAAAAAGGTAAACAAAAAACCAGTAAATTTCAAATTAGTAAATTTCAAATTGAAAAAAATTAATAAAGAAGCATTCAAATTAGTTTCGTGATTTGATGAAAATTGCTCTCAGTTTTGTAATTGTGACAATATTGACTAACATCAAAAATATAAAAAATAATAAACTATACAGATCCATTTTCTTTTACCGCAGGGGCATTTAGTAATTTAAACTGTTTCAATAGGTGGGGCGTCCTTTCTAGTATGGCTAATAATGTACCACGTTACCATAGGCTGAGAGGGTTTCTCAGCCGTCGGCTGATATACATTTTTCTCATATATATATATATATATATATATATATATATATATATATATATATATATATAATATATATATATATATATATATATATATATATATATATATATATGTATGTATGTATGTATGTATGTTGTATTTAAAAAAAATTCAAAAGGAGCAACTGCTCTCGGCCAAAGGCCGAGAGCAGTGCGGCTGCACAGACCCAGCCGGGTCTGTGCAGCTGGGTCTGCACCCGACCCGGGTGCAGACCCGGCTGCACAGACCCAGCCGTCCCGGGTTGCCCAGGCCCAGTGGCCTGGGCAGCCACTGGGCCGAGCACATAATAGGAAAAAAAAACAAAAAAATAAAATATTGGGCTGCTCTCGGCCAGGCCCGAGAGCAAGCCCTGGGCCTGGCTCCATGGGCCAGGCTCAGGTCCAGAAGGAAAAAGAAAAACAATAAAAATAAGAAAGTGCCTGGCAGAGCCCAGGCCCAGTTCCAGAAACAAAAAAAAATATAAAAAAAGAAACAGAGATGGGCCGCAACTGGCCCAGGCCCAGTCACAGAAAAAAAACAGAGAGAAAAGAATTGGACCTGGCTCATTGGGCCAGGCCAAAAACCGGGAAAAAAGAAAAAAAAAGAGTAAATTCAGAAGCCCAAATTGCAATGAGCCCACAGATTTGGCTTCTAATTCATTTAATCCGACCCAATTGCAAAAAAAATAGACCCGTTAAGTGTTGAAAAACAAATTTTTAGCTAGATAAAAAAATTTGAAAAAAATAAATAAAAATAGGGATAAATATCTAGATAACTCCTAACATCTACAGAAAAAGTTTGGAATTATTTGCAGCTCATATGAGACTGAACCACTGCATTCAAGGTTGAAACCCGCTATTCTAATTTTCAGACCCGTTAAGAAAATTACATGTTTTAAACCATTTAAACCACATAAAAATCAGTAAATAAAATCTGAAAAATCCCATAAACCTTATAATTCATTATGCAACCTTATTTAAAGATCTAGATTGTCCACATTTGATTTAAAATACTAAATAAATAGAATATTTTATGTAAAAGTCGATATATGAAAAGTTCGATAAATTCTAATTCGAATATATATTAATGTAGATTTCTTCGATTGGTGCTTGGATGCGATAGCCCAGGTGAGTGTTCTTTTACTCACTATATATGTACATATATCATTTTGTTTATTTTGGGATGTTTATTGTTGCTATTATTGAATGGTTGATCTAATAGACTTATTGTTAAAATCCTAGAACTTAGAAATTGTTCAGAAATGTATAAGATTACAAATATCAATGTTGCATAAATAGATTTTTGTTTTCTGGAATTTCTAAATTACTTTTGATTGAAATTTATTGAATACTCAATAAAAGCAGAAATTATTATAATCGTGAAATTGTTAATTATTGGAAATTATTCAAAAAGTAATCAAAATTATTAGAAATTGCAGAAAAGGAATGTGATACTGAATTCTCTATTATATATTGACTACATAATAGGAGTGATCATATGGTATTGGATCATGAGAATATTGAAGGGAAAAAAAAGAGAGATCATATGACTATTGTCACTGGGTAAGACATTGTTTCATTGTCACATAAGTCATTGTTATTGTTATTGTTCATACCCAGTAACTTAGATGACATAATCATTGATAACTCACAACTGGGGATGGGGAAATTCATAAAGGAGACGATGTTGGTATTTTGGGTGGACTTAGGATATAGGTTGCGCAGCCGAAATACGGTTCCACTGCAGGGTTCCGGGGGATGACTGACATCCCGTATTTTTCACATTGTTATCGTTATTGACACATTGTTATTGTTATTGATATTGACTACCTAGCGGTAGGACCTGGTTCAGCGCCAGGTGATTGGGTCGTAGTTCCGGGTATGTACAGAACCCACCTAAAACACGAATTACCGTCTCCAACTATCGATTTCAAATAACTAGACAATAAGAATAGACATACACAGGACATCTTGACACATGACTTTACATAGGATAGATTGCAGTAATAAATAGTTATATAATGTATATCACTGTGTTTTATCATGACTGATGTATGCTAGACAATAGTATGATAACTATACTTGATTATGCATGTGTTGCTAGATTTTACATGTTATCTTTATATCCCCTCTTTTTATCACTCACTTAGGTCGCTATTGACGACCCTGAGTTTACTTGCTCAGGTTCTTATCTAGAGACTCTGCAGGAGCAGGAGTACTTCGAGCACCTTGCTGATCTTCAGCCAACAGATCTTTTCTATCTTCATATGTGAGAGACTTTTATTGTTGTGTTTTCTATGATTTCATTATGTTGTAATAAGTAAAAACCTTTGGTGACATTATGTATTTGATTTCTTCTAGCTGGAATAATGGATAAACCTTGTTTTAATTTGAATCAATGTACTGAGGCTTTACGTATTTGTTTTGAAAATACGTCGTCGGCTCTCGTCACGTACCCTTTTTATGAGTATTATGATTATGGGGCGTGATAGGGTTTTTTTGGTATCAGAGCCAGGTTATTCAAGTGTATAGTTGTGTAAATAGTCAGGCTCTTCCAACAGTACAAGGTTTAGTAATCCAGCTACAAGTACAAGTATGTCTATCATATTTTAATTAATATTTTTATTTTTTTATTCTCAGAGTAATGGCTCAACGACTTCCCTCCGCCCGCATCGCTGCTCGCGAAGATGCCACTGATTTGATAGGAGTACTCCGGGGCCTGGTAGAATCACAGCAGCAGCAGACATCACTTCTTCGAGATTGGTTGGTGGCAGCACAACAGACAGTCACGGAGGCCATGGAGAGGTCTGCGACTCCTCGGGAACCAAAACTCGGGAACATTTCAGACTTCAGGAGGTTACAGCCAGCCACTTTACCGGTACAGAAAAGCCTTTGGAAGCAGAGCAATGGCTGGTTGATATGACCAATCTCCTGAATGCAGCTCGTGTTCCGGCGGAAGATCAAGTGGAGGTAGTCAAGGTCCAAATGACTGATGTGGCTCGAACATGGTGGCTCACTAAGGAGGAACGATTGGAGAAGTCGGTCACATGGGAGAGGTTCTCAGAAAGCTTCTATGAGCGGTTCTTCTCCAAGACTGCTAGAAGGGAGATGGAGCAGCAATTCATCAACTTACGACAAGGGAGTCAGACGGTGGATGAGTCTGCTGCAGAGTTCCTGAGGCTAAGCCGGTTCGCTCCATATATGGTAGCAGAGGAAGAAGACCGGGCGAACCGATTCCAGCAAGGACTGAGGCTGGACATTCAAAAATTTTTGATCACACATCAATTGAGGACTTACTCTCAGGTCCTCGGTGCTGCTCGTGGTCTGGAACAAGTGATGGAAAAGGAGAGCAGGAGCAGATTGCAGACGAGGCCATTCAAGCGTCCTTTCGACCAGAGTTCTAGGGGACCCACAACCAGACCTAGTAATGCCTTACAGAGCAAACGTCCATTCACTCCTTCCCCACCGATGATGATTTGTGGATTCTGTCAGAAACCAGGGCATGGACGGAAGGAATGTAAATGGGCAAACTGACAATGCTTGAGTTATGGATCTAAAGATCATCTGGTGGCAGCCTGTCCATTCAATAAGCAGAGTTGTATCATGCCATTTCTCTAACATCAGAAGCAGTTAAAAGGAACCCGGTGCCCGCATGTAGAGGAGCTCCACTTCCTTCACAGTGACAGGTGTTCGAACAGGCTCAACGGAGGCCAGGAAACGGACGTGGAAGAGGGCAGGCTTTCAACCTGACTGCAGAGCAAGCTGAGGCATCAGAGAAAGTTGTAGCAGGTACCATTCTGGTTCATTCCATTCCAGTTGTATCGTTATTTGATTCTGGTGCTTCCCATTGCTACATATCTACTACATTCGTTATGATGCATGCTATACCCTGTAATGATATGGATAACCAGTGGGAAATTAGTACCGGGAACGGGGTTATAACCACTAGTAGGGTATGTAAGTCTTGTTCTGTGGAGATTTGCGGAAGACAGTTAAGGGCAGATTTGTTTATGATAGACACCGGTGGATATGATGTGATCCTAGGCATGACATGGCTTAGTAAGTATCATGAGGTGATTGATTGCCGGAATAAGAGCGTGATCTTCAGGATTCCAATCAGTCCGAGTTTCAGTTCATCGGGGAGTCGAAGGCATCCAGACAGAAGCAGCAAGGGGACTACGCCACCACAAAACTCAAGAGAAGCCGATACCGGTTGTGGAAGAATTTTTAGATGTGTTTCCAGAGGACCTACCGGGACTTCCGCCAGATCGAAACTTAGAGTTTGCTATCGAAGTCATCCCAGGTACTGCCCCTATTTCTAAAGCACCATATCGAATGGCACCTGTAGAGCTAGCCGAATTGAAGAAGCAACTGCATGAATACTTGGATAAAGGCTTCATCAGGCCCAGTGTTTCACCTTGGGGAGCTCCGGTGTTATTGGTAAAGAAGAAGGATGGTAGCAGAAGGACGTGCATTGATTATCGGGAGTTGAATAAGGTCACTATCAAGAATAGATATCCTTTGCCTAGGATAGATGACTTGTTTGATCAACTAACTGGAGCTAAGGTATTCTCGAAGTTAGATCTTCGGTCTGGATATCATCAACTGAAGGTAAAGGAGGAAGACATTCCGAAGACGGCTTTTAGGACTCGTTATAGTCATTACGAGTTCTTGGTCATGCCATTTGGAGTGACCAATGCTCCATCAATCTTTATGGATTTGATGAATTGAGTGTTCTCTCTATTCTTAGATAAGTTCATAGTAATATTCATTGATGATATTCTAATTTATTCTAAGAATGAGGAAGAACATGCTGAGCACTTGAGAGTCATATTGCAGACCCTTCGGCAGAAGAAGCTCTATGCCAAACTAAGCAACTGTGAGTTCTGGCTTAAGAGTGTGGCATTTTTGGGGCACATTGTTTTGGGAGAAGGCATCTCAGTGGATCCCAGCAAAGTTCAGGCAGTGAGGGATTGGCCTATCCCGAAATCAGTAACTGAAATTAGGAGTTTTCTGGGGTTAGCTGGATACTATCGGAGATTCGTGCAAGACTTCTCAAGAATTGCAGGACCTCTGACCAAGCTTACCCAGAAGGTGGAGAAGTATGTATGGACAGTGGAGTGTGCTAGTGCTTTCGAAGAATTGAAGAAGAGGTTGATGACGGCTCCAATTTTGAAGATGCCTGATGGAACTGGTGGTATGGTCATTTACAGCGATGCGTCAGGGAAGGATTGGGATGTGTGCTAATGCAGCATGGGCATGTGATAGCATATGCGTCCAGACAACTCAAGCCCCACGAGAGGAACTACCCTACGCATGATCTGGAGTTGGCAGCAGTGATTTTCGCCTTGAAATTTTGGAGGCACTATCTGTTGGGTGATCAGGTGCTAATTTACATCGATCACAAGAGCTTAAAATATATCTTCACTCAGAAGGAGCTAAACATGAGGCAGAGGAGGTGGTTGGAGCTGATGGCTGATTACAATATTGACCTGCAGTATCACCCAGGAAAGATCAATGTAGTACCAGATGCCTTGAGCAGGAAGCCAGAAGTGTCTATGGCAATGCAGATCACTCAACAGAAAGAATTATTCAAGGAGATGAGGCGAATGGACCTAATGGTAATTCGAAGGGCAATATCTCACGGTAAATTGATGGTCATGCAGATTCAACCAATCTTATTGGAGATCAGGGAAGCTCAAAGTGGAGATCTTAAATTGCAAGAATTCAGGGAACAAGTGGAAGCCAGGTTGAGGTCAGATATGCAGATCCATGCAGATGGGACGCTCCGTTTTGGTAACAGAATTTGTGTACCAAAGGGAGAGGTTAGGTAAGAAGTGTTGGCTGAAGCCCATAGCTCGGCTTATTCTATACATCCAGGGGGACAAAGATGTACCAAGACCTGAAACAACGGTTCTGGTGGCATGGATGAAGAGGGAGATTGCTCGGTATGTGGCAAAGTTCCTAGTATGCCAGCAGGTGAAAACAGAACATCAGAGGACAGCGGGACTTCTTCAACGTCTGCCAATTCCAGAATGGAAGTGGGAGCACATCACTATGGATTTCGTCACTGCTTTACCTCGCAGCCAGAAGGGGAATAATGCAGTATGGGTTATAGTGGATCGCCTCACAAAGTCAGCACATTTCATTCCTTTCAGACTGGGACAGTCTACGGAATTGTTAGCAGAGAAGTATATGTAGGAGGTGGTGAGGCTCCATGGTGTGCCATTCAGCATTGTGTCTGACAGAGACACTAGATTTCTATCCCACTTTTGGAGAAATCTTCAGGAAAGTTTGGGAACCCGCTTGAAGTTTAGCACTGCATATCATTTGCAGACTGATGGACAATCAGAGCGGACGATTCAGATTCTCGAAGACATGTTGAGGGCATGCATGCCAGATTTCAAGGGATCGTGGGAGGATCATTTGCACTTGGCAGAATTTGCTTATAACAACAGCTATCAGGCTAATATTAAGATGGCGCCTTTTGAAGCCTTGTATGGGAGGAAGTGTAGGTCTCCTTTATGTTGGGACGACATTGGTGATAGGCGGCTGTTGGGGCCTGAGATTATAGTTCAGATGGTGGAGAAAGTTAAGGTCATCCGTGAGCGTCTCAAGGCAGCACAGGATAGACAGAAATAGTGGGCGGATTTGAGTAGAAGGCCGCTAGTGTTTGAGGCTGGAGACAAGATATTTTTGAAAATATATCCAATGAGAGGAGTGATCAGATTTGGTAATCGGGGGAAGCTGAGTCCCAGGTTCATTGGACCTTTTGAGGTTCTAGAGCGTCTGGGGAAAGTGGCTTATAGACTTGCATTACCCCCATCTTTGATGGCGTGCATGATGTCTTCCATGTTTCTTAGTTGAGAAGATATGTCCGAGATGAGAATCATGTTTTGGATCATACTGAGCTGGAGCTTCGGCCGAATTTATCCTACACTAAGACCCATGGCTATTTTGGATCGGACTACCAAGGAACTGAAGAAGCAGATCATCCCACTTGTTCTGGTATCTTGGGGCAGGCGATCTCCAGGAGAAGCGACATGGGAGCGAGAGGACATTATTCGCGATCGCTACCCTCACTTATTTTCGGATTTATCCTACACTAAAAGACCTATGGCTATTCTGGATCGGACTACTAAGGAACTGAAGAAGCAGATCATCCCACTTGTTCTGGTATCTTGGGGTAGGCGATCTCCGGAGAAGCGACATGGGAGCGACAGGACATTATTCGCGATCGCTACCCTCACTTATTTCATGGCGATTAGGTAACTTCTTTCTTCCTCTTGAATTTAAATTTTGAGGACGAAATTTTCTTATTAGGTGGGTAGAATGTAATACTCTTGTTTTGTAATACAAAAAAAATATATAATAATAATAAATAAATAAATAGATATATATATTTGTTTATGTCAAGTTTTGAACTCCGTTCCTTTGTACCAAATCCTAGTATCTAAACCATAATGCCACATTGGCGTGTGGTTAAGTAAGAGAGCTAAATTATTTAAACAACCCAAAGTCAAATTTAAAATTTAAATTTCTAACTGAAAGATCTCAAGAGATCTTTAGAGATCTCTTATCTTAACAACCTGGATTTTTATCCTAACTAGCTGATTCCTAAAAATCCTAATCTAAAGATTCTATCCTATTATATTACCGTAACTCTTTTATCCAGTTTCTTTACAACAGAAAAAAAAGAGCGATAGTTAGAAAGAAGTCTAAATCCATCATTCATCCTCATCCCTTCACCGTTTCTTGGAACTGATCCTGATCGTGACGGAAGAACCGCTTGGAAATTGAGGACCAGTTGGAGATTGAGGAGCAGACGAAGGGGAATCTATCCAAGTAGGTTTTAAAAAAAATTTTATGAAGTAAAATTTTTATTTAAAGCATCATGATTTAATTTGTTCTTATCTAGACTAAATTATTGAACTAGATTAATAATCTATCATGAAAAAAAATAAAATAAAATAAAATAAATTCTCTTATAAAACGTAAATTCCCCTAAGATTTAGATAATTAAATGAATTATAAATTAATGATATACCATGCTTAAACTTCTCCTTGTAATGAATTTTGATCTTATCCAATATATATGCAAATAAAATAAATTGTATAAAAAAAATATCCATAAAATTTAAATTACCATGCTTAGATTTATTTTCCAGGAATCGTTACTGCAACACGCTTGTTTAAATAAAACCTAAATAAGTAATGATTTATTATCCCAATTAGATTATAGAAAACTTTAAGGAAATTCTGGAATATATAAAAAAGAAAAAGAAAAAAAAGAAATGAGTTGGATTAAATAAATTGCATATTAAATAATAACCAAATAAATAATTTTCCTTCCACAAAGAAATTTAGAATTTAACCCTAACAATCTAAATTAAATACGTATGGTAATGTATCAAGGTATTATTTATGGAGAAAATTAGAAAAGATTGAAATTTATATATATATATATATATATATATATATATATATATATATATATATATATATATATATATATATAAGTATGTTGTATTTAAAAAAAAAAATTCAAAGGAGCAACTGCTCTCGGCCAAAGGCCGAGGGCAGTGCAGCTGCACAGACCCAGCCGGGTCTGTTCAGCCGGGTCTGCACTCGACCGGGTGTAGACCCGCACCTGGGTTGCCCAGGCCGAGTGGCCTGGGCAGCCACTGGGCCAAGCACATAATAGGAGAAAAAAACAAAATATTGGGCTGCTCTTGGCCAGGCCCGAGAGCAAGCCCTGGACCTGGCTCCATGGGCCAGGTTCAGGTCCAGAAGGAAAAAAGAAAAACAAAAAAGTAAGAAAGGGCCTGGCAGAGCCCAGGCCCAGTTCCAGAAACAAAAAAAAAAAGATAAAGAACGAAACAGAGATGGGCCGCAACTGGCCCAGGCCCAGTCACAGAAAAAAACAGAGAGAAAAGAATTGGACCTGGCTCATTGGGCCAGGCCAGAAACCGGGAAAAAAGAAAAAAAAAGAGTAAATTCAGAAGCCCAAATTGCAGTGAGCCCACAAATTTGGCTTCTAATTCATTTAATCCGACCCAATTGCAAAAAAAAAAAAAACCCGTTAAGTTTTGAAAAACAAATTTTTAGCTAGATAAAAAAATTTGAAAAAAATAAATAAAAATAGGGATAAATATTTAGATAACTCCTAGCATCTACAGAAAAAGTTTGGAATTATTTGCAGCTCATATGAGACTGAACCACTGCATTCAAGGTTGAAACCCGCTATTCTAATTTTCAGACCCATTAAGAAAATTACATGTTTTAAACCATTTAAACCACATAAAAATCAGTAAATAAAATCTGAAAAATCCCATAAACCTTATACTTCATTATGCAACCTTATTTAAAGATCTGGATATTCCACATTTGATTTAAAATACTGAATAAATAGAATATTTCATGTAAAAGTCGATATATAAAAAGTTCGATAAATTCTAATTCGAATATATATTAATGTAGATTTCTTCGATTGGTGCTTGGATGCGTGATAGCCCAGGTGAGTGTTCTTTTACTCACTATATATGTACATATATCATTTTGTTTATTTTGAGATGTTTATTGTTGCTATTATTGAATGGTTGATCTAATAGACTTATTGTTAAAATCCTAGAACTTAGAAATTGTTTAGAAATGTATAAGATTACAAATATCAATGTTGCATAAATAGATTTTTGTTTTCTGGAATTTCTAAATTACTTTTGGTTGAAATTTATTGAATACTCAATAGAAGTAGAAATTATTATAATTGTGAAATTGTTAATTATTGGAAATTATTCAAAAAGTAATCAAAATTGTTAGAAATTGCAGAAAAGGAATGTGAATTCTCTATTATATATTGACTACATAATAGGAGTGATCATATGGTATTGGATCATGAGAATATTGAAGAAAAAAAAAGAGAGATCATGTTACTATTGTCACTGGGTAAGACATTGTTTCATTGTCACATAAGTCATTGTTATTGTTATTGTTCATACCCAGCAACTTAGATGACATAATCATTGATAACTCACAACTGGGGATGGGAAAATTGATAAAGGAGACGATGTTGGTATTTGGGTGGACTTAGGATATAGGTTGCGCAGCCGAAATATGGTTCCACTGCAGGGTTCCGAGGGATGACTGACATCATGTATTGTTCACATTGTTATCGTTATTGACACATTGTTATTGTTATTGATATTGACTACCTAGCGGTAGGACCTGGTTCAGCGCCAGGTGATTGGGCCGTAGTTCTGGGTATGTACGGAACCCACCTAAAACACGAATTACCGTCTCCAACTATCAATTTCAGATAACTTGACAATAAGAATAGACATACATAGGACATCTTGACACATGACTTTACATAGGATAGATTGCAGTAATAAATAGTTATATAATGTATATCACTGTGTTTTATCATGACTCATGTATGCTAGACAATAGTATGATAACTATACTTGATTATGCATGTGTTGCTAGATTTTACATGTTATATTTATATCCCCTCTTTTTATCACTCACTTAGGTCGCTATTGACGACCCTGAGTTTGCTTGCTCAGGTTCTGATCCGGAAACTCTGCAGGAGCAGGAGTACTTCGAGCACCTTGCTGATCTTCAGTGGACAGATCTTTTCTATCTTCATATGTGAGAGACTTTTATTATTGTGTTTTCTATGATTTCATTATGTTGTAATAAGTAAAAACCTTTGGTGACATTATGTATTTGATTTCTTCTAGCTGGAATAATGGATAAACCTTGTTTTAATTTGAATCAATGTACTGAGGCTTAATGTATTTGTTTTGAAAATACGTCGCCGGCTCTCGTCGCGTACCCTTTTTATGAGTATTATGATTATGGGGCGTGACACTAAGGCTTTCCTCCTTTTCAAGGAATCTCCGGAACCAGGCAAGAAGGAATTCCCAGGCAGTAGCATTCGAAGATCGATCGCTCGCATCGTCAAAGGGACAAAGTGGTCGCGCGTTGATTAGACTCCAACCAGCACATTTTCCCAGAAATTTCAGAGGAGATCTACTTGTAATTTTTTTTTCTTTCTGTAAAGAATTACTTGTAATTTTGCTCCTCCATTCTTTTTTTTGTAAGTTTTTCCTTATTGAATTTTCAATGGAAAACAAGATATCGCCTCTTGGTAATACTTTAATTTCTTACAAGCAATTCTCTCCTGATATTCATTATGTCTCATTTTCAATAAAGTCCTCTTTTTTAGGTGTCCCGCCTTTGGGTGCATCGACTTCAAGGGGATCAGCTGATCTTCACGAAGGAATCAGGGGTGAGACAAGTACTTCAGTTGCAACAGATGTTGCCGAGTTGGATGTCTTGTATGACGACCTGCCATCTTATCAGCCTGAGCCTGCCGGTGGAGTAAAATAGGCTGAGGAGATGGTGGCTACAGAACCAATCTCACTCCCAGCTTAATCGGTAGGTGAGATGCCGTTGGTTTCTTTGACCCTGCCTACCCTGGTAACCACTGGGCTGAGGATAATTACCAGCCCTACGTCCCCGACTCTGGTCGTCGTGCTAGTTCCTCGTGAAGTAGTCACCAACCCTACTTCCATCATGGCCAGTGTATTAGTTTCAATGAAGACTCCTCTTCGATCACCGGCGATCCCTCGCCCTTCTCCCGCCAGTGCTTCTGCCACTTCCTCCACTGTTATGACTGTGAAACCAGTGGAAGCTTTGTCTTTGGGGACTAATCGTTCACCGTGAGTAGTTGAAGCTGAGCAAGAATTTGTGGCTGAGATGGTCGACAGTTTCTACAAGAGCTTGAAGCGTTCCGTTACTTTGGTCTTGAAGGGCTCGACTACCTCCTTTTCTGGTCTAGAGCTGGTCCTCTCTCAATATATTAAAAGCATTCGAGACTTTGGAGGGGATGACCAGGCTGCCGCATTGGAGCTTCTGGTGGAAAGGCTTGAGAGGGACGTGGGCGAGTGGCGTCACCTTAGTGATTCAGATTTGGACTCCTCAGTTAATGAAGAGCTTGAGCGCCGCTCAATGCGTGAAGCTCATCTTGCAGCACAGGAAGCAGCTAAGGCAATATCTTCAGATTTAAAATCCTTGGAGAAAGGAAAATAGAAATTGGAGATGCCATAGATGCTTGTAATAGTGCTCTTCTCGACGCTGAGGATAAGATTGAGAAGGCCAAGGAGATGATCAAGAGAGCCAATCTTCTTCTGTCCAAGGCTGAACCGGTGTGTCTTGATGAGATCGCTCGGCTAGAGCAACTCAAGGCCCAAAATGATAAAGTCCTGCAGCAGGAGCTAGCACAGAGGGCAACTTTGGCTGAAATTGAGGCTCATCTGTCCCAGACAGCGAACTTTAATGAGGTTGAGTTGAGATCGCAGGCATTCATCAGAGCGGCTGAGGAGGGAAAGAATAAGCTGGCCGTCCTTGAAGAACGGATCAAGTCTTACAAAGCACCCTCGTAGCTTGTAATTCATGTATCCCCCTTATTGAATCAATAAAAAAATAATTTTATTTGACTCCTCTGATGTATTTCCTTCTTGTTTTATCTTTTGAGTTTGCTATACTTACTTTCAAGTTATATTACAATCCGGGCGAGCAGCTGGAAGAGCCTCATTCCAACTCTTCTCAGTCTCAACTGAGGCTAAAAGTGCCTCACACAAGGCTAACCAGGTTCCCTGCGAACCTAAAACTTCGCTCCCTAAATAGATGTGAAGGCCGAAGCAGAAAGCTCTGTGTGAAACTTCAAGCGAAGTTCCAACGCAACTTCGCCTATCATGCGAAGACAAAGGCAAAATGCCTATACAGTTTGGCAGCATTGCCGAGGCTATTAGCCGCGAGGCTAAATTTATCTCTATCTTCATCTAATCCGAGAACAGTGAGCCATAGTGTCAACTTCGTTCTCACAGGCAAAGTTACTGATGGCGTAGCTAACGCAGTGCCAGTACCTAAAGGTACTAGCAAATTTCTCAGCCGCAAGACTGGAACTGAAGCACTCAGCAGTGCTAGCTACCTTCGTTACAGGGCCGAGAACAAAGCACCACAGCGTGCTAAATGCGAAGTCATTATGACTTCGCTCTCAAATCTTCCAGCGCTAAGTCCGCTCTCTGAAGCGGAGTTAAGGGATCATCTCTAGGTTCTGATAGCAGTGCTTATGTAGCTTCAGCGCCTAAGGGTGCTACCAGAATTCGCAGCCGCGAAACTGGGACTAAAGCACTATGCAGTGCTAATTGCCTCCGCAGTAATGCAAAGAATGAGGCATCATCCCGAGCTTCACTTCCAAAGCCCTTTGGTGCTAAGTTCGCACCTACAATTAGAGCTATAAGCAAAAAGGTGATTTCAAAATCACCTGAGCAGACCAATGCGCTATCTGTTGGAGTCTCCACGCTAGATCGCTTAAACTCGGTTAAACCCGATCTGCGAGAGTTCTTAACTAACAAACAGAAGTTAGAACTACTCCATACTTCCCCTCTTGCTGTGAACAAGTGGGATGTCAGTTGGTGATGGTCTATTTAGTCCATTGTCGACTAGGACCAGTGCCCGCCACCCTTCCAAATTGACAGTCAGTTTTTAATCGACTATCAGTGCGAGCTCCTATGAAACATCACAAAAGGAGCAAATCGCGAAATCTACCAGATCTACCCTCTGCATCCGTCAATATGATAGGGAGAGGATGTGAACCGCATAGGGCAGACGAGCGTCATGTGGTGCTAACTCCCCTTCGTTCAGTTCCCCAGACCCGTACTGTAGCCCTGACTTAGGCCAAGTCTTGGTAGAAGAAGAAGGTGTGTTCTGAAACACCAAATCTAGGGTGGCAATACCCTACAATTATGAGCAGCCATCCTCTTCAACTAGAGTAATATCACCAGAACCAATGAAAAGGTTATTCCAATGGTCTGATGATGAGGGGGAAGATAGTGGGTATGCCTCTTCAGCAACAGTCAGCTCGGTGCGAACGGACAGAGTGTCGGTGCATATGGCTGATAACAGTAATGATGACCTCCGTCGACGGTTGGAAGCTCAAGAGCAAACCTCCAAGGCCCAGCAAGAAGCCTTGGACAACCATTCAACAGATGCTCACTCAACTCCTCACCAACCGAAATAACAATGATATCGGGAGTAATCATAATGAGGAGGAACGTAATGATGATGAGCAACCTAAGACAAAGAGGTCAAAGGAAAGTTCTTCCATCGATGCTGAAGTTCTTAAAGGCATCCCAGCTCAGATCGCATCCCTAGCTTAGAAGGATGAATTGAAGAAGGCAGGCATGACTTGTCCTTACCCACTTGAATTGGATTCAGTACCATACCCGCCAAAATTTAAGCCACCTACGTTACATACGTATGATGGTAAGAGCTCGCCAAACCAGCACATCTATTACTTCTGGTCTTAGACCGGTAACATTATAGATAACGATGCTATCATGGCCAGGCTATTCATTGGTACCATGAAGGGGGTAGCATTTGACTGGTTCCGAATCCTTTCTCCGGGCTCTGTCAATTCTTGGATCGACTTAGAAACTAGATTTCTTTCTTATTTTTATGAGGACGACACCGAGGTAACCATGGATAAACTCCTCTCCACCGTGCAGAGGGAAGGCGAATCAGTCTATGACTACATTGAGCGGTTCAAAAACTTATGTTTGATGTACCCAGCAGGGATGCCATTGCCTATGCTCTTGCAGACATGTAGGTGTAATTTCCTAGACCAAGTGGAGATTCGCATGAGCGCCGTCAAAGCCCACACTTGGAAAGAGCTTATTAAACAAGCCGAGATATTTGAAAAATCAGCTAAAAAGTTTGAGACCCCCAAACACAGGTGGGGAATCAATAAAAAAAAGTTATGACACGGCTGAATCTTCTGATACATCAGTATTGGAAATGTATGGAAAAACTCGATCAAAGAAGGGTAATTCCAACAGAACTTTGAAGTATCAAAGACAATACTCTTTCAAAGATGAGATGTGGTAACACTTTTTCACTTGCTTAACAAAAGCAATAAGCTCAAGTTGCCAGAGGCTAGACGTTCAGACAAATTGGGATAAACGAACAATCCCAACTATTGTCTTTTCCATCATCCTACTTGCAGGTGCAATGTCCTTAAGGACAAAATCCAAGCACTTATTGAAGCAAGTGTTTTGACTCTGAAGTCAGAACATAAAAAGGCCACTGCCTAACTCCTATCCTGAAAGGGAGTATGGAGGTAGTCAACTCCACTTTCAAAAGCCATGGGTCTTATCCCAGCAGCGGTTAAAGCAATGTGACTCAAGCCAGTCTAAAGCTAAAGGCAAGTCTTGTAATGTCTCTCGCAACAAATGATACCGCACCAGCAACTCCTCTCAGTAGCTCTGAATAGGAGATAACTGTCTCAACCGCTATTTAATAGCCGACAGGCATTAGGTCTGACAAATAATACTTGCGTCAGTACAACTGTTTTCCATTGATTTTGCAAAGGGGAAAACTTACAAAAAAGTGTTGAGGAGCTAAATTACAAGTAATTCTTTCCAGTAAGAAGATTACAAGTAGATCTCCTATGAGATTTCTGGGGAAGTGTACAGGTAGGAATCTGATCAGTGCGTGATCACTTTAACCTTTTGATGATGCGATCGATCAGACAATCGGACTGCCGCCTGATGGGATTCCCTTTTCGCCTGGCTCGGGGAATCGGAGAACAGAAGGTCGGTAGAGCCTTCTTGTTACTTCTCGAGCTGCTTTCGCTTGGAAATTATTTCTCACCTGGTTCCGGAGATTCCTTAGGAGGAGGAAGATCTCAGGGTATTAGTACTCTGATTAGAGAAGTAATTCTCTGTATTCTTGAAAGCGAGAGAGTAGATTTCGATCTCCTCTCTATCCTTAGCCGTTTCTCCTCTCTTTTCTCAGCCTCCTCTCTGTATGCCTCTGGTAGGCTATTTATAAGGAGGAATAGGGGTATAATTGCCCTGAAAATCTGGAAACAGATTGAGTCAATCTGTTTTACATCTGGAAAGTAGCCTTACCGCAAGGCTAGAGAAGCTTTCGTGAAGCTAGGAATAGCAAGTAGCGCTGATCCCTTGATCTGCTCTTCTAAATGAGGGATACTTCCTTAATTCTTTCCAAATAACTAAAAGATCTCCCTTGATCTTCTCACCTGATTGGGAGAGTCAAAAGATTATGGCAAGCAACTGCTAAATTTAATCTCAATTAGATTTGATCTCATCTGGGGATTTGATCGGTCAAAGGTGACCATAAAAGACCCACAGTGGAGTCGTGGCGTTGAGCTCATGGTAGAGCTGGGAGAAGCGTCTGGCGAAGTTAAAAGAAAGCTCTTCAGCGGAGCTGGGTGAGACTTGTGGCGAAGCTACCATTCAGCCTTTCGCGCAGCTGCGTGGGGCTTCGAGCGAAGTTAACCTTCTGCGGAGTTAACTGAGCATCTCTGGGCGAAGCTGTAAGTCAGCTCGCAGCGTGGCTGTGAAGGAGCTTCCTGCGATGCTAAGCAACTTTGGTTTCTTACGTGAGACTTATCTCATGGGCTTGTGCGAGACTAAGTGTTGAGCTAACTTAGTGTCCCTGGACCTGCTTGGGCCTTCTCACGGGCTTTTAAAGATGACCCCGGCTTACTGTCTGCTTCACTGGATCAGTAGAGTCCAAGTTGCTGATTTGTCCCTTTTGAGATGGGTGAAGAACTGGTCGTTGGCTTGTCTGCCACTTGTTTTTTGTAGATGTCAACAAGTTAGACATTGTTCAAGCTAGTTAGGAATCCTGTCTTTTTTAGAGTGTCAACAAGACCCCCTTCAAAGTTTTCGTAAGTCTTTAATGGGATGGTTCAGACTCCGAAATACTTTGAACTGTTTCGATTGATGGCATGTGAAATGCGAATGTCGTCATAGTGGTTGAGTTCAGCTTCGCTTTCAACCATGCTTTCGAATTGGAATAAGTTCGTCGAGGAATCGTGTAGATTCGTGATTCTGGGTAGCTTCGCGTTTGGATAGCTTCGCGTCTGGATAGCTTCACGTTCGAGCCTCCCGAAGTGGCTTCGTTTTAAATCGGGATTGGAACAACATTCCTTTCCCAAGGCTAACCGTCTTTTGCGAGTTACGAGAGGGATTGCTCCTTTTTTCAAGGTTAGAATAACCTCTCTTGCATTTAACGAGGGAGATTATTTCCTTTCTCGAGGCTAAGTATTTAAATGCTTTAACTTCGCCCGCGCTCCTAAGCTTGAAGTGTCAGCGGCGCGGTCAGGCCATGAGGCCTATAAATAGGACACTTGAAGTCCTTTTCAGAGAAACATACTTTTTTCTTTCTGAATAGTCTGTTCATGACATCTCCTCGTTGCCCAGGAAAGGCGACTGAAATAGTGGGGGTGTCCACTCTGGTCACTAACCGGCCAAGAGCTGGTGAATCTCGGTCATCCAGAGACTTTACTAATTGACTAGTGACTTTAGGGAGTTTATCTCCCTTTTCTTAGCTTTACCAGCTATTACAGGGATTGAATTCCTTTGATCTTTGCATTTGGCTGACTTTCATAAAAGGGTTTCAGTCCTATTTTTTCAGCTTCTCGATGAAGCTAGCATTCTCGTTTTTTTCATGCAGGGTCGCTGCCTTGATCTGTCAAGTTTGCTTGTTAAATTTGTCATGCAGGCAACGCTTAAGACTTGGCCTCTTCAAGTTTGAGCCTGTCTTGGAATATAGGTGGGGTCAAGACTGCATCCCTCTGGGCCAGTCTGGCCTAGCCATATAGGCGAGACTAGGACTTTGTTCTTTTTGAGGCTTCTCCAGCCTAACTGCCTTGGGCGGGGCTAAGACTTGGTTTATGCTGAGCTAGTCTGTCATTACTATTCAAGCGAGGCTATCCTCTGCTTAACTGAAATCCATCTTTAAAGCACAACTGGATCGAATATGAATTGCTTCACCCAAAGAATTTGACTTAACATTTCATCTTTGCAGTTTTCTTTTGATTTAATGCTAACTTGTTTCCAGTTTGCATTGCAGTGACTTGTTTCCAGTCCGCCAGTCTTTTGTCTTGATGAAAGAGACCAAAAATCTTCCCCTGATCTTAAAGTTGAAACTTTGATCATAAGCAAAAAAAACATATTGAATTAGCAGATGCGCGTTCCAAGAAGAGGCTGGCAGTCGCTTATCCGAGATGATCTACTTCGGGAAGGGGCTGGTAGTCACTTGTCCGAGATGATCCACTTTGGGAAAGCGGGTGTAACCTGTAAGGTCTCGGATCCTTCCTTTGCCAATTTTCATCAAAGGAAAATCCAGCTTTCTGGTGGCAACCAGTTCTTTGCCAATTTTAATCAAAGAAGATCCAGCTCCAATCTCTTGCCAATTTTGATTACGGAAGATCCAGCTTCCTTTGCCAATTTTCATCAAAGAAGATCCAACTTCTTAATGGCAAAATCTGCCATTAAGCGAAGGATTACAGCCTTGTACAGGAGGAAGACCTTCCATGTCCAGTTACGATGGTTCATCATCCTGAAAGTAGATAGGATAATTTGTCCGCCTTTGGAGCGATGATTCGGTTGTACGAAAGACCATCTTGTTGTAGTGTCAATGTATCTTCCCATTTGAATCAATAAAAATGTTTATTTCTCGCTTGTCTACTTTGTTTCCCTCCTCTTCCTTTTGAATTTTGAAGGCAATTGGAATGGACCGGCAGAGAAAAGAAAGGTTCTTAGTGGAGCTAAACTTCCTGCGAAGTTAAAGATAGAATCCCAGCTAAATCAGGAACGAGCTTCCAGCGAAGCTAGCATGAATTTTCTGAGAAGTTAGAGCCGAGCTTTTAGCGGAGCTAAGGTTCATCTTTCAGCGAAGTTACTCAAACGTCGCATGAGGTCGACGCTAAACTCCAGCGAAGTTGGCCCTTAGCAGAGCCGGTAGTCTGGCGTCTCGGGAAAGCGCTTAGGCGCCGTTTCAAATTAATTTGAAACGACCACCTGTGCTCCTCTCGAGGAGGCAAAATTTAGGCAATCATCAGCCTATAAAAGCCCGATTGGGCTGACAGAGAAAGAATTACTTCTCTTTGAATTTTCAGAGAACACAAATCTCTTCTTCTTCTTTCTTCTTCGTTTGATACTTTAAGAACTTTTCAGTTCTTCTATGGCCCCCAAAAGACGAGCAGGCAAAGAGGCAGCGACCTCTATGATAGAGGGACCTCCTCCTCTTCTGGTCATTGAACGCTCCATTGTGGGTAGAGATTTTTCCCTCTTCTTAGAGATTTTCATCCCTTTTTTGAAGCCAAGTTTTGGTTATTTCATGATGAATCTAGAATGATTCATCGTGATCCAGTGATCTCAGGGAGTTCAACTCCCTTAATTTTTTTTGCCAAATTTTTAGGGAATTTAATTCCCCTTAATTTCTCAACTGAAAATTTAGGAACCAAATGGTTTCTTTTCTAAGCTTCTGTGCGAAGCTAACCCTTAGGTGGTTCACATCCTGTCGAATAACAGGATGTGAAGCTAGCCTTTAAAGCGCAGCTAGAAAAGGACTTTAAAGTCCTTAGAATAACTTTAGGCGTTAGTGCTCTTATGGCGAAGTTAGCCCTTGAGGGCTTCTTCGCATTCTGTTCGGCGATAGAATGCTAGGCGAAGCTTCCAGAGCAAAACTAACACTTGGATATTTTCTGCATTTTGCCCTCGTGCAGAATGCGGAGCCAAGCTACAGTTGCGAAGCTGAGCTTTGGGGCGAAGCTCATGCTTGGCTCACTTCACTCGGGGAGCGAAGCTTTGCCTTAGCACAATTGTTTTTGTTGCCTTAGCTTTCTTTAGCAAATGAACTAATATAGTTTCTTTTTATTTTTGCAGTGCACTATACTCCTGGTCTTCTGAACAATCTCTTTGGAACAGCCAGGGGGCTGGACGACAATGCTAGCCTACAGTTCCATGGGCAGGCTTCATTATTCAGTGAGCGGAGTGCTCCCAGTAGGGATACCCTTATATACGCCGGAGATCAGCGTACCATGAGGAGCATCTTAACTGCTGCTCCCCTTGAGGATTCTGACCGAAAAATCTATCGGAAGCCTGGCTTCATCTTTGGGGATGCAGCGCCAGATACCGATCATCAGCTGCTAGCCAGAGAAGGGCAATGGATCTTCAATCTAGATGGCGAGAAGTATTATCTCCCGTCTAGCAAGCGTCATTTTTCACTGTCTTTCTTTCAATGTGTGACAAGGGCTCGAAAGATGCAGTGGCTAGTGACTCGGACTACCGACTCCGTTCACGTGGGAAAATTGATAGCTTCGCCTCCTGGTTATACAAGGGCGGGTCCTCCTCACTACATATTGGGTCTCCACCCTGGGAACGTTCTTCTGGACATCCCAGTGGGAGAAAATCCCGCGGTGGCTCAGACTTTTGGAAACCAGTTCTTCAAGGCTCATGGTAATTATCCAGCTACTGATTTCAGGACCCCTGGGTGGATTCACCCCCACAAGGCTTGGTGGAGAGACCTGACCTTATATGTCTTGGCCCATTTTGAGGAGGATCTGGAGAGACTGGCGCTCTACGAGGCCATCAGGGCGACCTATTACGGCATCCAGATTAGCGTAGCAAACTTCTACACCATCTTTGAGTTATACTATCCAGCTACAGGGACTTTCTTCACCCTTGTAGGTGAATTGGGCATGGCTTTGCACGAGATGTGGGAAGTCTCTGCTCTGCCCATGGGAATTCTCCCATATGAAAAATATTTCCCGTGCGAGGCGGAATTGGCACTTCTGGAGAAACATGAGCCCGCCTTGTTCGAGACTTACCGGGAGTTAATGTGCCACCTCTACATTCGCTCGAGTATGCATGAGAGTCATAAGGGAGCTTCATGCAGTTTGAAAAGCTGGGGAAATTATTTGTTCCCCAACCTGAAAGATGCTCTTGAGGCAGCTCACTGCGGGGTTGCAGATGAGGACATTTTTCAAAGGATGTAGGAACACTCCCAAGGGGACATGATTTTGGAAGAGAATGATGGACCTTACGAGAAAGGTGATATACTCCGGAGTTTCCATCATCAGGCTTGTCGACTGTTGTCTCAGAAGGCATCTTTGGTTGGATTTTTATCGGTTTGGCTGAAGAGATGCGTGGTGCCATCTCCCTCCAGCGACGTCATCCTTCCGACTATCTTATTGCTGGCTGTTCTCTAGTCCACGGTCGTTCCCTTAGACTTCTTCCGGCAATGGTGTGTTATATTCAGCGGGGCCTTCGTGCATTGACGGAGACTTTCTGTAGGCCACCAACAACGAAGAGGGGCAAAGGCACTATCCTGCCCCGTGACGGACCAAACCCTAGGATTGGTTTACCATACACCTATCTAATGAGATGGTTCATCCTTCACTGCCCTTCCATTATCCAAGCCAGAGAAGAGCCTCCAGAAGGTGTCCGAATGGCGCTTCTCCGTCGATTTGAGGGATGTTCGTGGTTGTTGACTTATGTGGCCGCGGTTCGCAAGTTGCTGCGCCGGTATGATGTTTATAGCCTTTTCTGCTACTTTCCCTACATTCGCGACGTGGGCTACGGCGAAAAATTCAAGGATGTAGGAGATGGGCAGACGTCGCTGAGCCGGGGAGTCTTCGAATGGCTGGTTAGCATCCGGCCATCCCATCAGGTGTACAGGAGCGGGGATACCTGCTACTTGGAACCCTATGTCCTGAGTCAGTTTGCTCGTCAGTTTGGGTATGACCAACTGTACGTAGATAACCCGAACACCAGCCTAACCTTTATGGGGAGCCTCATTGATGGTGCTCGTGCCTGGCGGTTCTACATCGCTGGCTGTACTGAGGTGCGGCTGTGCATGCCGCTAAGGACTCCGAATCTTCAGACAACTTTGGGGTTCTATCAGTGGTATAGAACTTCAAACTCCACACCAACCAGATTTTATATTAACTCATTTAGCGTGAAATTGATCTCTTAGCAGCTAAAGCGGAAGGTCACTGAGAGAGTTGAGGGCAGGAGGGTTTGTTGCCGGGCCTCGAGGAATTCATCGCCACTACTGATAGTGAGCCTTCGGACGTAGAGAGCCACCGCTTTGAGGGAGACGCAGGCGCTGAGGTTCCACCTGATGCTCCTGATGGGGTGGGCACGGCCCCCATGGAACATGTAGAGGTAGAAGAAGTGGAGGAAGAAGATCCCGACGTCCACTTCAAACGAAAGCGGCAAGGCGGATCTCGCAGGAAGACGGTAGTGAAGAAGCCTCGTCACTACACTCCCGCCATTATTGTAGAGGGTGAATCAGCCACGGTGCCTCCTCCTCCTGCTCCATTAGTCATTAAGCTGTCGGTTCTAAGGCAGACTGTTGGTAAAGCTGTTCATGACTTTAGTAAGATCAGCTCTGTTCTTACAACATATACTTATATATTTCATACATCTCATTATTTATTCTATGATTCAGGAACTGAGACGGCAAGAGACCTGAGAGCCGAGGCTGTAGGAGAATAGAGAGATTACTATGATCCCCTGTTCACTTATAAGGAAGGTGACGAGGCTAGCTACTTCGTTGTCTCAGAAGACTCTGGAGGTGATGCAGCCGATGTGGGTCCTTCGGGTGCTGGGATCTCAAAAAGAAGTCCCATGGCCTCCAACTCTTTAGGGTGGACCACAGAGGGCTCGGCGAGTGAAGGTGGGCCGGCCGACCGTGTTGACCCTGCCAAAGATTTTCCCATGGAGCCTGAGGGGACTGATGCGGCCGTCGAGGAAGTTCGGAGAGAAACTGCGGCCAAGGTAATTGAGGCGATATCATCTTTTGGTAATGCTTTGACTTTTTGTGAGTAATTCTCTCCTGATATTCATTTGCTCAAACCAAGTCTTGCCACAGGTGTCCTGCCTCTGGGTGCATCGACTTCGAGGGAGCCGGCCAATTTTCCTGAGGGAATCAGGGGTGAAGCAAGTACTTCGACTACGGCTGACGCTGCTGAGTTGGATGCCTTGTATCACGCCTTGCCCTCTTATCAACCTGAACCGGCAAGCGGCCTTAAAGAGACCGAGGGGACAGTGGTTATGGAACCAATTTCACTTCCAACTACATCGGTAAGTGAACTGCCAGTGGTTTCGCCAGCGCTACCTATCCTGCCAATTGCGAAGCTGAAGGTGATTGCCAGTCCTACTTCTCCAACAATGGTTGTTGAGCCAGCTCTCCCGGAAATCATCACCAGCCCTACGTCGGTTGTGGCTAGCGTACTGGTCTCGATGAGGACTCCTCCGAGATCACCGACGACCCCTCATATTTCTCCAGTCAGTGCTCCTGCTATTCCCTCTATGGTTATGTCAGTAAAACTGGTGGAAGCTTTGTCTTCGGGGGCCACTCGTTCACCGGGAGTAGTTGAAGCCGAGAATGAATTTGTGGCTGAGCTAGTTGACAGCTTTTATAAGGGCTTGAAGCGATCCATTGCTTTGGTCTTGAAGGGCTCGACTACCTCGTTTTCTGCTTTGAAGGTGGTCCTCTCTCAAAGTATTGACAGCATTCGAGACTTTGGAGGGGATGACCGGGCCGTCACATTGGAGCTTCAGGTGGACATGCTTGAGAGGGATGTAGACGAATGGCGTCGTCTCAACCATTCAGATTTGGAGTCCTTAGTTAATGAATAGTTTGCACACCTCGCTACTCAAATGCATGAAGCTCATCTTGTCGCTCAAGAAGCAGCTAAGGCAATTTCTTCCGACTTGAAATCCTTGGAGAAAAGGAATGTGAAACTTGGGGATGCCATAGATGCTTCTAACAGTGCTCTTCTTGACACTGAGGATAAGATTGAAAAGGCCAAGGAAATGATCAAGAAAGCCAATCTTCTTTTGTCCAAGGCCGTACCGGTGCGTCTTGAGGAGATTGCTCGGCTGGAGCAGCTTAAGGCTCAGAATGACGAAGTCCTGCAACAAGAGCTAGCACAGAGGACAACCTTGGTTGAAATTGAGGCTCACCTGTCCCAGACAGCGAGTTTTAATGAGGCCGAGTTGAGGTCGCAGGCACTTATCAAGGCTGCTGAGGAGAGGGAGAATAGGTTGGCCACTCTTGAAGAATGGATTAAGTCCTACGAAGCACCCTCTAGCTTGTAATCCGTGTATCCATGTATCCCTCTTTCGGAATCAATAAAAGTAATTTTATTTGACTCCCCTGTTGCATTTCCAACTTGTTTTATCTTCTGAATTTTCAATTCTTACTTTCAAGTTATATTATAGTCCTCAAAAGAAAATAGAATAACGGTATAACTAATCTAATCAGTGGTAATAAACTGATAGGGTTAGTTACACGTTTGAGAAATAATTTGACAAGAAAATGGTCCCTACTGGACTGAAAGATGAGATTGGATATCCATCGGTTCAGAGGTGACAAACTGGATATAACCGATTAGGGCTTACCAAACTCAGGGTGTTTACTGTTCAGAGGTGACGAACTGGACATAACAGTAAGCAAGAGGGGAAACTTGGCTATCCGTCGGTTCAGAGGTGACATGGACATAACCGATTGAGAAGCCACCAAGCTTAAAATTTTGTCATTCAGAGGTGATGAACTGGATATGATGATGAAGAAATAGTCCCTACTGGACTGAAGGATGAGACTTGGCTATCTGTCAGTTTCGAGGTAACATGGACATAACCGATTGAGAAGCCACCAAGCTCGAAATTTTGTCATTCAGAGATGACGAACTGGACATGATGACAAAGAAATAGTCCCTACTGGACTGAAGGATGAGACTTGACTATCTGTCAGTGCAGAGGTAACATGGACATAACCGATTAAGAAGCCACCAAGCTCGAATGTTATTCAGAGGGACGAACTGGACATGATGACAAAGAAATAGTCCCTACTGGACAGAAGGATGAGACTTGGCTATCTGTCGGTTTAGAGATAACATGGACATAACCGATTGAGAAGCCACTAAGCTCAAAATTTTATCATTTAGAGTGACGAACTGGACATGATGACAAAGAAATAGTCCCTACTGGATTGAAGGATGAGACTTGGCAATCTGTCGGTTCAGAGGTAACATGGACATAACCGATTGAGAAGCCACCAAGCTCGAAATTTTGTCATGTAGAGGTGACGAACTGGACATGATAATAAAGAAGTAGTCCCTACTGGACTGAAGGATGAGACTTGGCTATCTGTCGGTTCAGAGGTAACATGGACTTAACCGATTGAGAAGCCACCAAGCTC
Source organism: Agave tequilana (assembly GCA_038442645.1). Taxonomy (NCBI): domain Eukaryota; kingdom Viridiplantae; phylum Streptophyta; class Magnoliopsida; order Asparagales; family Asparagaceae; genus Agave; species Agave tequilana. The sequence goes on along the minus strand of JAVJIF010011154.1, from coordinate 43,978 downwards.
GAAATTTTGTCATTCAGAGGTGACGAACTGGACATGATGATAAAGAAATAGTCCCTACTAGACTGAAGGATGAGACTTGGCTATCTGTCGGTTCAGAGGTAACATGGACATAACCGATTAAGAAGCCACCAAGTTTGAAATTTTGTCATTCAGAGGTGACGAACTGGACATGATGACAAAGAAATAATTCCACTGGGGAAATAAGACTTGATTATTAACTCCATAGTGATTTTGATATCTCCTTCAGATATTATTTGGAAGAAATTGTCAGAGGTATATTGTTAACGTGACAACCAGAAAAGTCTACTGAGGACTGATAGACTTTGAGGGGAGTTTATCAGAAACTCACTGGGGAGTTAGGAAATGAGTCCCATAGAAGATCATATGTCAGAGAACTTCGTGAGGATTTGTAAAGCAACTTGCCAGAAGTGTGATGTTAACTTGACAAGGATTCATTTACTATTGGAGGTGCTTGAACATAACAGTAATTTGAGTGAACCTATCGTTCTATTGAAGAGAATGATAAGCGGCGTTTATTTACTGGGAATGTTAGTTTTATCCGTTGGGGAGCTATCAGAGGTTTTATGTTAATATGATAGGTTAGACTCGTCATTTCGCAAGGGGTATGAATACATTTTTATGTGGTCTTATCATTCCATGGACGAGAATTGGTAAGTGATTTTGGAGAGAAAATCAAATGGGAACAGGTCCCATAGGATTTTTAGCAAATCCTCAGCCGTCAACGGATTTGATATGCCTTTACCAACTATCGTTTGAGTCGGGCTAGCCATGCCATTCCCCTCAGCATGATGAGTTATCAAGGACTTATGTTGGGCTTAAACGCCAACATTTTCCACTATCCTTAACCGCGGAATCAATGAGAACATGTCCCTTAAGATTTTTAGCAAATCCTCAGCTGTCAACGGATTTAATATGCCTTTACCAACTAACCTTTTAGTCGGGCTAGCCATGCTATTCCCTTCAGCATGATGAGTTATCGAGGACTTATGTTGGGCTTAAAGGCCAACATTTTCCTCTATCATTAACCACTAGGGGCGTTGGATTATTTTGTTACTGTATTCATAACCTTGGCTCTTCTTTGAGACAACCAGTGTTCGATCAGCTTGACACTGGTTTATAGTTGTATGATCTCGTTTAGAGAAAGAGAGGAGCTCTCCTTTTGCATATCTTGGATCTGAAGGTCTTGATCAGAGGTGTAATGTTAACTTGATCATGAGAAGGACCCTTATCAAGAATAATACTTCTTTAGTAACTTGTCGTTGATCGAGATCATGAGTAAGTCTCCATCTAAAGTCATAAGGCGATATGCTCTATTTGAATAGACTGTTTCTATCACAAACGGCCTTTCCCATTTGGGCTGAAATTTGCCTTTGGTTTTGTGCGTCATGATTATCGGTCGTCTGACGGCTAAAACCAAATCTCCTTTCTTGAAGACTCCTTGCTTAACCTTTTTATTGAAGGATTTTGAGATCCGGGCTTGATACAACTTAATGTGTTGCTGAGCTTGTAACTGCTTCTCATCTAGGGCTTCGAGCTCTTGGAGTTGCAACCGATCATTGTCCTTTATTATCATCTTAGTCATCAAAGCGACTCGTAATTGACGGCATCTGGATTTCTAACGGTATGACTGCTTCGCACCCGTATACCAGGAAAAAAGGTGTATTACCTGTCGGGGTCCGAACCGTAGTTCGGTAGGCCCAAAGACATTCACTAAGCTTCTCATTCCAAGTTCGCTTATTTGATGAAACAAATTTTTTGAGTAGCTTAATGATTATCTTGTTGAATGCTTCCGCCAAGCCATTAGCGGCAGGGTTATAAGTAGTTGATGTCACATTCTGAATTCGGTATTTATCACAAAACCGATAGAATACCTGGCTTACAAATTGGGGACCGTTATCATGGATGATCCGCCTAGGGACACCAAATCAATGGATGAAATGGTGTTTGATGAAATTAACCACGTTAGATGTTTTAACTTCCAGCAGTGGTATAGCTTCTGCCCACTTTGAAAAGTAATTGGTTATTGCTAAGATAAATCGGGGACCTTTTATTGAGGAGGGGCTGATCGGCCCTACGACATCGATTCCCCATGCTTCAAATGGCCACGAAGCAACAGTTGGATGGAGCAACTCTGGAGGCTGATGTATGAAGTCCACATAGATTTGGTAGGCCTTACACCTTCGTACATATTGGGTGGCATCAGCTATCATGGTTGGCCAATAATACCCAAGCTTGTGCAATCGGTCCTTGAGTTTTGGACCCAGCTGGTGAGCTCCGCATATGCTGTCGTGCACTTCTTTGAGCACTTCTTGTGCCTCTAAATTAGAAAGGCAACGGAGGAGTCTACCGTCGTATGAACGACGGTACAATGTCTTCAGTGTTGGATCATAGTAAAAACGGAGAGACCTTCGTCTGATAGATACCGCTTCTTTAGTGTCATCCGGCAGCAAACCATGTAAAGCATAGTCAATGATGGAAAATCGCCAATCTCTTGATTCAAGATCCGTCGAGATGTTATAGGCCTCTTTGGTTCTCAATATATATTTAGAGCAAAAAACGTGTCGAGTTGCCACTGTAAGGTGCTACTTGGTGTCGACTGGTAAGGTTAACGTTGTTGCTAGTGCAGCCAAGGCATCGGCCTTAGTATTTTGAGATCGGGACACATGACTGATATAAAAGCCATTAAATAAATTAGCCATTTCGATGACTGCGTGATGATAAGATACCAAATCTTCGTGACGGACCTCATACTCGCCTTGAACCTGATTGATAATCAATTTTGAGTCACCATAAGCTTCAAAGTAGCGTACCCCCATTTCATGGGCGAGCTGAAGGCCAATGAGTAGAGCATTGTATTCTGCCACATTGTTGGAGCATGATTCTGTCAGAGAAAATGCCCTAGGAAGGACATGGCTTTGTGGTGAGATAAACACAACCCCCACACCGGCAATAATCTTGCCTTTAGGGCCTATTCTTGATTCTCTATCGAAGAACATCTGCCAAACTTTATCCTCTGAAGTTATATTAGATTCGAAGACTTCATCCGGAATGTCTTCATAAAGTTTTGAGCTTTTGGAAACCGATGAGCAGCTAAGAACTCTGCAAGTGCCTGGCCTTTAACTACCTTCTGAGGGACAAAGAGTATGTCGTACTAAGACAAAAGGAGGGCCCATTTAGTTAATCTAGAATTCCGTGATCCTGGTTTCGTCATGAGAAGACACAAAGGATTCACTCTGAAAATGACATGTATGGTTTGGCCGACCAAATAATGTCGCGTCTTCTGAATAGCAAAGACAAGAGCTAAACATTCCTTCTCAATAGGATTATAGCGAGATTCCGCCCCTATCAGAGTCCTGCTCAGATAGTAAATAGCCTGTTCATGACCATTATCATCTTTTTGAGCAAGCAGAGCACCGATAGAATAATCCATAGCTTTCACATAAAGCAGGAAAAGTTTTCTTGATGTGGGAGCCACCAAGACCGGAGGTTTATTGAGGTATCTTTTGATATCCTCGTAAGCTTCTTGACAGGCTTGATCCCATACAAAAGAGACACCCTTTTTCATGAGTCGGGTGAATGGCTGACAACGGCCTGTGAGATTTGCGATGAATCTTCTGATATAAGCCAGTCTACCTTGTAGGCCTCTAAGTTCTTTGAGATCTTAGGTGGATGCATGCTCTGAATGGCTTTGACTTTGTCTGAGTCAAGATGAATTCTTTTTGATGTAACAATGAATCCTAGGAACTTGCCACTCGAAACCCCAAGAAGGATTTTGTCAGATTCATCTTCAGTTGATGAGCCCACATTATGTCGAACATCGTTCTCAAGTCATGAAGATGGTCATTCTTATCGCGGCTTTTGACAGCAATGTCGTCGATATAACTTTCTACCATTTCTTGGAGATGATCATGGAAAATCATACTCGTTGCCCGCTGATAAGTCGCTCCCATGTTCTTTAACCCGAAGGGCATCACGGTATAACAGTATACCCCCAACGGTGTCTGGAATGAAGTATGCTTCTCGTCCTCTGGATACATCTTAATTTGATTATATCCTGAGAAACTGTCCATGAAAGACATTCTTTTAAATCTACAGGTATTGTCAATTATGACATCGGTGATGGGCAATGGGAATTTGTCTTTAGGACAGGCTGTATTAAGATCGTGATAGTCAATACAGATCCGAATTTTTCATTCTTCTTGAGAACAGGGACGATGTTAGCAACCCAATCTGGATGTTGTTCCTCCCGTATGAAGCCGCATGCTATGAGTTTATGGACTTCGGCTTCAATAGCTTCCATAATGTTTGGACGAAATAGGCGTTGTTGTTCCTTGACTGGCTTGGCGTCAGGCTTGATGTTCAGACGATGCATGACTACTTGTGGATCAAGTCTGGGCATGTCTTCGTAGTTTCATGCAAGACATCGATATACTCTCTTGCGAGTACTATCAATTCTTCTCTTTCTGTGAGTGATAAGCTTTCACTTATAAAGATGGGTTTAGGGTGATCTTGACTACCTAAGTTAACCTGGATCACCTTGTCTTCAGTAGGTGGTTCGCGTTGTTCGAATCGCTTTTCCCACTGGAGATCCAATTGCTGAGCCCATGGTTCCTCATCAGTAGCTTCTGCTGGCTCCAATTGGCTGCTTGAAGTCATATTAATAGTGAGTTCTTTGAACAACGTTCCCACACTGACATCTGAATCCCATTCGAAAAAGAGGCAGAATGTGACGGGATTGGTTTCTTATCTTTGGGTCGAACCGTTTTTGGCGGTGTAGGTGTAACGTATCCCAACCCCCTGCGTGTGTTATCATAGTAATTTTTGGTTTCCCTCTTGGCACAGAGTTACACAGAAAAGCACGTTTTTCTTTTTCAAAATTTAGGCCCTTCCCATGCTGCTGGTTATATCCTATTTTCCTCATCATATGCTATGCTGATCGTGCATAATAAAAATTTGTGGATGTCTGAGTCTGAACTTGAATTTGCAGCTACAGACCTTCGTAGTTAGGCTTTACCAAATATTATTGGTAATTGACCCTCTTGGATGGAGGAACCACTAAAATGGATCCTTCTATAGATTCTACGGATGTACTTGATGCACTTGGCTTATGTAAGGGTATATGCAGAGAGCTATCCGTAATGGACCCAAATAATTCGACACTCACAGGATAATCAAAGGAAATATTGTCATTAATTACCCATTCGCCCTCATCTTCAGAAAGAGTGTTACATTAGAGATTATTAAAACATGCTATAATCGGTTCACCGACCAAAATGGCTGGCATGTCTGCTTCAGACTCTGAATCTGCCTCATTACCACTGTCATCGTTATCAGGCAATGATTCTTTTGACGTTTCACCAACCTCTTGGCTTAGGAGAGCGTCAGTAAAGTAGTTTTCCACCTCTTTGAATGGTTGCTTCTCAGCGAAGACAGTTCGTACTGATGCATCATCTTCAACATATTTGAAGCACTAGTGCAGAGTGGAGGGGACAATCCAATTAGCGCGGATCCAGGGTCTCCCTAGTAACAAGTTGTATGACGTGTCAGCGTCAATGACATAGCACGTCACCTCTGACTTCAGGCTCCCTATCCGGTAATGGAGTCTAATCTTTCCAAGTGGATGACTACTCCCTGCATTAAAATCATATATTGTTATAGTGGTTGCAAACAACCGATACAGTGGTATGCCAAGGAAGTAGAGGAGCCTTTTGGGGATGATGCTGAGTGCAGACCCTGGGTCAACCTTTACCCTTTCAATGCATGTCGAACCGATGTATCCGGTGTAGTACAAAGGTCGATTGTGCTTGTTATCCTTGAGAAGCATATTCTCCGCTGTGAAAGTAATAGCAGGTACCTTTGATTGTACATGATGGCATTCAGGGCAAGAGGGCTGAGTGTCACCCTCAAGGATTTTAGCATATATGTCAGGAATGATTCTGAGTTAGTCAATGCATCCCTAAGTGCTTCTCTTGTCTCTTTCGAGAGACGAAGGAGCTCGTGTATGGTGATACGAGCTAGGATATTAGCCAGCTGGGCCAATATGTTAAACAAAAGGGCATGGTAAGCCTTGGGCCTGAAGGCTTCTTCAGGACATGGTCAAACCAGATTTCTTTCTGCTTCTCTTTTCCCGCCGTCGGGAGTGGAGTCGGTGTGAGTATTTGTACTAACGTCGTCTGCTGCTGTGTTTCGTCAGTAGCTTTCTCATACTATTTTAAGTATGATTTTCTGGATCGAGTACCTGTCGGCTGAGGTACATCAGAGACAAGTTTCTGAACCGTTCAATGTAGTCTCGAACAGATTCACCGTTTCTTTGTACGGTAGAGAGGAGTTTGTCCATGGTTACCTCAGTATCATCCTCATAGAAATGAGAAAGAAATTAAGTTTTTAGGTCATCTAAGAATTGAAAGAGCCCGGAGGAAGGCTTCAGAACCAGTCGAACGCTACCCCCTTCAGGGTGTCAATGAACAGTCTGGCCATAATAGCATTATTGTCTATAACATTACCAGTCTGAGACCGAAAGTAGTAGATGTGCTGGTTTGGTGAGCTCTTGCCATCATACGTATGTAACGTTGGTGGCTTGAACTTTGGTGGTTATGGTACTGAATCCCATTCCAAAGGGTAAGGACGGACTGCCCATACTTTCTTTAGTTCATCCCTCTGGGTTAGGGATGCAATCTGAGCTTGGATGTCTTTAAGAACTTTAGCATCTATAGAAGAACCTTCCTTTGACTTCTCAATCTTAGGTTGTTCATCGTTGTGATGTTCTTCCTCATTTGTTACTCCCAGTATCATTATTATTTTGGTTAATGAGGAGTTGGGTGAGCATCTGTTGAATGTTGTCTAAGGCTTCCTGCTGAACCTTAGAGGTTTTCTCTTGAGCTTTCAACCGTCGACGGAGGTCACCATAACCGTTATCAACCGTATTCACTGACACTCTATCTGTTCGTACCGAGCTGACTGTTGCCGAAGAGGCATACCCAGTGTCTTCGTCCTCTTCATCAGACCATTGGAATAATCCTTTCATTGGTTCTGGTAAGGTTACTGCAGTTGGGGAGGATGGCTCATAACTATAAGGTATTGCGACCCTAGATCTGGTGTTTCAGAAGACACCTTCTTCGTGCACCAAGACTTGGCGTAAGCCCGGACTATAATCCAGATCTGGAGAACTGGAGGGAGGAGAGTTAGTAGCATGCGGTGCTCGTCTGCCCCTACGCGGCTCTCGTCCCCTTCCGATCATATTGACGGATTGATTAATCTCTAATTTTGCATAATTTTCATCACATTCTCACATTTATTTGATAATAAATTCTGCTAATAATACCTTACTTGCTTGATCCTAGGTTCATGGTGTGCAAATGAAGAAGAAGACCTAAATCACTATTTAATTGGTGATTAAAATCCTATTAAAGATAGCCATAACCTAGAGAGCTGATTCTGTACAAATCAGGGGCTGCAAACTAGAAACCGGGCGTCAGAACTGACAGGAGACAGACGGTACCGCGCGCGGCTCGAAGCGATGCGCGCATGGCTCGAAGCGCTACGCGCACGGCCACTGTATGGCCGCGGCGCGCGCGCCGCTTCGGGCCAGGGTTTGTCCCCTGGCCCCCTGTTCCCCTGGTGGCTATAAATACCCCCCTGGGTTCCAGAGAAAGGGGATATGTAGAGTTTTAGGAGTAGTTTCATCTTCATGTTATAGTTTAGGGTAGTTTAGTTTAGGTTAGTGTTCTTCTTCTTCCTCCCTTGTATTTTCCATTTTGTAGATCTTGTAATATGGAGAGAGAGTGGTACATGTTGGGAAGCAAAAGTGCTTGTAATAGAAGGTGACAATCTATAAAAGGTGCTCTCTTACCTTATCTTTGTTTTCTACTCTCTAAGCTCTTTTACATGTGTAGCTAATCTTTTCTCTCATGGCACTAACTACTAACCACCAACTATTCTAACGTCTTTTATGATAATCCACATGAATCTAATAGCCTCGTTTTGGCCTTGCTCTTGCAAGAGCCATTGATGGCTCATGATGATGGATCTAACTCTAACTTCCTAACCACTAACAAGCTAACATTACTTTACTTCATGCTTGCACTTATCGGGTTTTGATGATTTAAGTATAGCTTGAACTTGTTTTGTAGAGTTGGGTTGTGATGAGTTACATATGGGTCATGCTTTGAATAGCTCTTGAACCAAGGACTAGTGATGGCCAATGATACATGTGAGGCAACTATCACTAAGAGGTTAGCGTGTTGGTGGAGTCATTAGTAGTTAGTAGCCGTGAGTTTTCTTTCTTTTCCACTTTATTTTAGATATAAAACAAAACTACAGAAATTATTCTTTTCTATGTTTCCCACTTCTTCGTATTTCACCGTACACATCTCTTTTCATTCTTTACTTTCTTTTCTTTTCATTCTTTAAAACTTTGAAGAACTTTTTAACAAACACGTGAATCAACCGGTAAAGCTTCTATCGCCTCCCGTCCTTGTGGATTCGACTCGTTTTAGCCTCTATGCTATAACGGAAGTATCGAGGAAGCCAAAGCACACACACTTTAAATCTTCATTTCAAAACATACACTTTTTGTGCGCGGTTTTCCCCCGATCACGGATGCAGAGGGCAGATCTGGTAGATTTCGCGATACACCCCTTTTGTGATGCTTCACCGAAGCTTGCACCGATTGTCGATCAAAAACTGACCGTCGGACTGGAGGAGTGGCGGAGATTGGCCCTAGCCGGCAATGGACTGAGTGGACTGTCACCAACTGACATCCCACTTGTTGACAACAGGAGGGAGAAGTCTGAAAAGATTCTGACTTCCGTTTGCTTGCTAAGAACTCTTGCAAGTCGGACCCAGCCGGGCTTAAGTGACTCAGTGCAGATATTCTGGTGGATCGCGCATTGATGCGTTCAGGTAATTTTGACACTACCTTCTTGCTTGCAAGCTTTGGAAATGAAACACAGGTTGATGCATTGTTCCTCTCATCACTACAGAGGTGATTGGCACTAGATAGTGCTTTAGTTCTAGCTTCACGGCTAAGAACTTCGGGAGCACGCTTAGGCGTTGAAGCTACATAAGTACCGCTATCAGCACCCAGGGATAATCCCTTAGCTCCTTCGTGAAGGGCGAACTTAACGCTTGAGGAGTCGGGGAGCGAAGCACGCTGTGGTGCTTTGTTCACTAGCTTGCTTTGAAGGTGGTTAGCACTGCTAGGTGCTTTAGCTCTAGCCTGGCGGCTGGAACTCCACGCGCACTCTGAGGTACTGGCGCTGTGGCTGCCGTGCTATCAGCAACTTCGCTCGGAAGAACGAGGTTGGTTCGAGGAGTCACTGCTCCTGTATTAGGCGAAGGTATAGTTGTCGTTCTAGCCTCGCGGCTGATAGTCTCGACGAAACAGGCAGGCATCTTGCCTTTGTCTTCGCGGGGCAGGCGAACCTGTGGCGTAACTGCGCCTGAAGCTTCACAAGGAGCTTTCTGTTTTGGTCTCCACATCTGCTTTGGGAGAGGAGATTTAGGTTCGCAGGGAACCTGCCTAGCCACGCGCACGGCTGAGAGGAGTTGGGAGGAGTCTCCTTCTTGTTTCTGCTGTGAAACCTTGGCCATTGAGACCTTCCTATGCTTCCGTATGTGGAGCACTGGACTACCTTCTGAGAGGAGCTCTTCGAATTTTCCTTAGTCGAAATGAATGACCAGGTTTTCAAAGATAACAGGCTTAAGATTCTGACCCTCGCATTATGACACCGTCTCATTGTTGCGTCAGAAGACCGTAATGGGCTTGCAGAGAGCCTTATCTGTCTCAGAAGAGACTTGCTTCGAAGAATTAGCCAGAGGGGCTATGGCTACGCCGACTTCCTTGTACTCGCACGTACGTAGGGGACTTTTGCTACCCCAGGAAGAAGTTGTTTGAACTTCTCTTGGCCAGAGTGAATGACCGGCGTCTCAGCAATAGACCCAAAGGTCTGCTCGTCACATTATGACACTTGATTCTTATCAGTAGAGAAAACATTCCCCAGCGGAGTCGCCATCTTGTTTTCCATTAATTTTGCAAGGGGGAAAACTTACAAAAAGGTGTTGAGGAGCTAAATTACAAGTAATTCTTTGCAGTAAGAAGATTACAGGTAGATCTCCTCTGAGATTTCTGGGGAAGTGTGCCGGTAGGAATCTGATCAGTGCGCAATCACTTTATCCCTTTGATGATGCGATCGATCAGACAATCGGACTGCCGCCTGATGGGTTTCTCTTCTCGCCTGGTTTGGAAAATCAGAGAACAGAAGGTCGGTAGAGCCTTCTTGTTACTTCTCGAGCTGCCTCCGCTAGGAAATTCTTTCTCGTCTGGTTCTGGAGATTCCTTGGGAGGGAGGAAGATCTTAGGGTATTAGCACCCTGATTAGAGAAGTAATTCTCTGTATTCTTGGAAGCGAGAGAGTAGATTTCTAACCTCCTCTCTATCCTTAGCCGTTTCTCCTCTCTTTTTTCAGCCTCCTCTCTGTATGCCTCTGGTAGGCTATTTATAAGGAGGAATAGGAGTATAATTGCCCTAAAAATCTGAAAACAGATTGAGTTAATCAGCTTTACATCTGGAAAGTAGCCTTACCACGAGGCTATAGAAGCTTTCCCGAAGCTAGGAATAGCAAGTAGCGCTGATCCCTTGATCCGCTCTGCTAAATGAGGGATACTCCCTAGATTCTTTCCAAATAACTGAAAGATCTCCCTTGATCTTCTCACCTGATTGGGAGAGTCAAAAGATTATGCCAAGCAACTGCCTAATTTAATCTCAATTAGATTTGATCTCAATTAGATTTGATCTCATTTGGGATTTGATCGGTCAAATGTGACCATAAAAGACCCACAGCGGAGTCGTGGCGTTGAGCTCATGGCGGAGCTAGGAGAAGCGTCTGGCGAAGTTAAAAGAAAGCTCTTCAGCGGAGCTGTGTAAGACTTGTGGCGAAGCTACCAGTCAGCCTTTCGCGCAGCTGTGTGGGGCTTCGAGCGAATTTAACCTTCTGCGGAGTTAACTGAGCATCTCCGGGCGAAGCTGTAAGTCAGCTCGCAGCGAGGCTGTGAAGGAGCTTCCTGCGATGCTAAGCAGCATTGGTTTCTTACGCGAGACTTATCTCATGGGCTCGTGCGAGACTAAGTGTTGAGCTAACTTAGTGTCCCTGGACCTGCTTGGGCCTTCTCACGGGCTTTTAAGGATGACTTCGGGTTACTGTCTGCTTCACTAGATCAGTAGAGTCCAAGTTGCTAATTCGTCCCTTTTGAGATGGGTGAAGAACTGGCCGTCGGCTTGTCTGCCACTTGTCTTTTGTAGATGTCAACAAGTTAGACATTGTTTAGGCCAGTTAGGAATCCTGTCTTTTATAGAGTGTCAACAAGACCCCCTTCAAAGTTTTCGTAAGTTTGCAATTGGATGGTTCAGACTCCAAAAGAGATTGATTGTCACGTTAATGATTACCACTAACAATTTTTTAGGGAATAATCCTTTCCCTATCGAATCCCCATGGAGTTTTTTTCGCACGGTAATGATTGCCTCTGACATATAATCTCTTATGAGATTCATTTTTTAACTCCCCAACGAGTTTCTAATAGACTCCCCTCGAAATATATTATTTTTCTTTTCAGTCCTCAGTGGACTTTCTTGGTTGTTACGTTAACAATACACCTCTGACAATTTCTTCTAAATAACACCTGAATGAGATATCAATTTTACCACGGAGTTTATGATCATGTTTTATTTTCCCCAGTGGAATTATTTTTTTTACCGTCACGTTCAGCTTGTCACCACTGAACGGTAAAAATCCCAAGTTTGGTGGTTTCTCAATCGGTTATGTCCATGTTACCTCTAAACTGACAAATAACCAAGTCTCATCTTCTAGTCCGGTAGGGACTACTCCTTTGTTGTTATGTCCAGTTCGCCACCTCTGAACGGCAAGGCTTTGAGTCTAGTAACTTCCAATCGGTTATGTCCATATTACCTCTGAACCGATGGATGCCTAGATCTCTCTCCTTTTATGGTACTCAAACTGTCGTGTCCAGTTTAACACCTCTGAACATACAAGTCCATAAATTTGTTCTCCTTCCCCCGTCAGGGCAGAGAGTTCTTACTGTCATGTTAATACGACTACCTCTGAACAGTGAATTGTGAATCTGGTGTCTCTTAGTTAGTCATGTCTATATTACCTCTGAACCGACGGGTGCCCAAATCCAATTCACCCTGCAGTCCCTAGTGGGCCAGCTGCTAAGTTAATGCGACTACCTCTGACAACGGATTCGAAGTTTAGTGTGTCTTAGTCTATCATGTCCAATTTATCACCTCTGAATAGACGGGTTCCTAAATCGGATTCACCTTTATTTAGTCTATCATGTCCAGTTCATCACCTCTGAACCGACGAATAGCCGGGTCTCTCCTTTTCGTTTACTGTTATGTCAGGTCGTCACCTCTGAACAGTAAACATTCCGAGCTTGGTGGCTTCTCAATCGGTTATGTCCAGTCAATCACCTCTGAATCGACAAATAGCCAAGTCTCTGCTTTTTGTTTACTGTTATGTCCAGTCATCACCTCTGAACAGTAAACATTTCGAGTTTGGTAATTTCTAATCAGTTATGTCCAGTACCTTTGAACTGATGAATATCCAATCTAACCAATCTTTGTCGTTATGTCCAATTCATCACCTCTGAGTAACAAGGCTTCATGTTTGGTGATTCTTTATCAGTTATGTCCAGCTCGTCACCTCTGAACTGACATATATCCAAATCTAACTTTTCAGTCTGGTAGGGACTCTTCTCGCTATTATGTTCAGTTTACCACCTCTAAATAGTAAACCCTCTTTTTAGCGATTCCTAACTTGTTATGTCCACATTAACTCTGAATAGACGGAGTCCTAGATCTGCTCCCCTTTATCCCCAGTGAATTCTCATACTCAGACTGATTTTATCATGTTCCTAACCTCTGAATAATTTTTAGTCAAAGTTCTAATTTCTTTGGGGAATTCTACTTGGTGAATGTTCTCCCTTTTGAACACCCGAGGCAATTCAAAGTATTTCAAAATCTGAACCATCTCATTGCAGATTTACGAAAACTTTGAAGAGGGTTTTGTTGACACTAAAAAAAAGACAAAATCTCAGACAGCTTTTTAACCGGTCTGAACGATGTCTAACTTGTCGACATTTACAAAAGAAAAGTCGCAGACAAGCTGACGACCAGTTTCTACCCATCCCTGAGGGACAAATCAGCGATTTGGACTCTACTGATCCAGTAAAGCAGACTGTAAGCCAAGGTTGCCTTTGAAGAGACCTAAGCAGGCCTAAGATGCTGAGTTAGCTCAACACTTAGCATCGCATGAGTCCAAAGGGATAGCCTCACCTGAGAGGCTAAGTTTGTCTAGCTTTGCTTTGAAGCTCTTCATAGCTCCATAAAGAGCTAACTTACAGCTCCGCCTGAAGCTTTCTTGATAGCTTCGCATGAAGCTCTTCATAGCTCCACAGAGAGCTAACTTACAGCTTCATCTGAAGCTAATTCTAGCTTCACCGGAAGCTTTCTTAATAGCTTCGCATGAAGCTCTTCATAGCTCCACAGAGAGCTAACTTACAGCTTCACCTGAAGCTAATTCTAACTTCGCCGAAGCTAATTCTAGCTTCGCTAGCTTCGCATGAAGCTCTTCATAGCTCCACAGAGAGCTAACTTGCAGCTTCGCCTGAAATTAATTCTAGCTTCGCCGAAAGCTTTCTTGATAGCTTCTCATGAAGCTCTTCATAGCTCCACAGAGAGCTAACTTACAGCTTCGCCTGAAGCTAATTCTAGCTTCGCCGGAAGCTTTCTTGATAGCTTCGCCTGAAGAGGCTAGCTCTGTATGAGGAAAGTAACCGCCCCACTAAGTTAGTGAGGGAGTTAATAGGTAGTTACACCCATGATCTCTCATTAAGAGGAGCCAATTAAGGGGAGTTAATGGGTAGTTACACCCATGATCCCACATTAAGAGGAGCCAATTAAGGAGAGTTAATGGGTAGTTACACCCATGATCCCTCATTAAGAGGAGATAATCAAGGGAATCATAACTCCCTATTTAGCCTATAAATAACCCACTAGTAGGCTAGGCTCAGGGTCTTGAAAAGATTTAAGTCCAATAGGCTCACAGTCTTAAAGAAATTCAATTCGAAGAGGCTTTTTGAAGAGCATAAGCTTCTTTGGTGGCTTCAAATCTTAAGCCAACAAGAGATCGACTCTCTTTCTTCCAAGAATTCAGAGAATCACTTCTCTAATCCTACAAGGATAAATTCATGGTGCAAATACCCTAAGGCCTTCCTCCTTTTCAAGGAATCTCCAGAACCAGGCGAGATGAAATTTTCAGGCAGTAGCATTTGAAGATCGATCGCTCGCATCGTCAACGGGACAAAGTGGTCGCATGCTAGTCAGACTCGCACTGGCACATTTTCCCAGAAATCTCAGAGGAGATCTACTTGTAATTTTTTTTTCTTTATATAAAGAATTACTTGTAATTTCACTCCTCCATTCTTTTTTTGTAAGTTTTTCCTTATTGAATTTTCAATGGAAAACAATATGGCAACTCTGCTGGGGAAATCAGTCTTCTGGCGCAATAAGAAGACAGTGTCGCAATGCAACGGTCAAAGTCTTGAGCCTGTCATTTTTAAAACTTGGTCATTCATTTCGACCAAGAAAAATTCGAAGAATTGCTCTCTGAGGGTAGTCTAGTGCTCCACGCTCGGAAGCACAGGAAGATCTCTGTGGCCAAGGCTTCAGAGCAGAAGTCAGCCTTAGCCGGGCGAGCAGCTGGAAAAGCCTCGTCCCAACTCCTCTCAGCCTCAACTGAGGCTAAAAGTGCCTCACGTAAGCTAACCAGATTCCCTGCGAACCTAAAACTTCGCTCCCTAAATAGATGTGGTGGCCGAAGCAGAAAGCTCCATGTGAAGCTTCGGGAGAAGTTCCAGGCAACTTCGCCTATCACGCGAAAATAAAGGCAAAATGCCTATATAGTTTAGCAGCATTGCCGAGGCTATTAGACGCGAGGCTAAATTAGTATATCTATCTTTGCCTAATCTGAGAACAGTGACCTATAGTGTCAGCTTCTTTCTCACAGGCGAAGTTACTGATGGCGTAGCTAACGCAGCGCCAGTACCTAAAAGTACTAGCAAAGTTCTCAGCCGCAAGACTGGAACTGAAGCACTCAGTAGTGCTAGCCACCTTCGCTAGAAGGCTGAGAACAAAGCACCACAGCGTGCAAAAAGCAAAGTCATTATGACTTCGCACTCAAAATCTTCCTGAGTCCGCTCTCTAGAGTGGAGTTAAGGGATCATCCCTAGGCTTTAATAGCGGTGCTTATGCAGCTTCAGCGCCTAAGAGTGCTACCAGAATTTGCAGCCGCGAAGCTGGGACTAAAGCACTATGCAGTGCTAATGGCCTCCGCGATAATGCAAAGAATGAGGCATCATCCTGAGCTTCGCTTCCAAAGCCTTCTGGTGCTAAGTCCGCACCTGCAATTAAAGCTATAAGCAAAAAGGCAATTTCAAAATCACCTGAACAGACCAGTATGCGATCCGCTTAAGTCTTCACGCTAGATCGCTTAAACTCGGTTAAACCCAACCTGCGAGATTTTTTAACTAACAAGAGGAAGTTATAACTACTCCATACTTCTCCCTCTTGTTGTGAACAAGTGGGATGTCAGTTGGTGACAGTCTATTCAGTCCATTACTGATTAGGACTAGTGTCAGCCACCCTTTCAAACTGACAGTCAGTTTTTAATCGACTATCGGTGCGAGCTCCTACGAAGTATCACAAAAGGAGCAAATCGCGAAATCTACCAGATCTGCCCTCTGCATCCGTCAACATGATAGGGAGGGGATGTGAACCGCATAGGGGCAGACGAGCGTCGCGTGGTGCTAACTCCCCTTTCTTCCGTTCTCTAGACCCGGACTATAGCCGTGGCTTAGGCCAAGTCTTGGTAGAAGAAGAATGTGTGTTCTGAAACACCAGATCTAGGATGGAAATGCCCCACAATTATAAGCAGCCATCTTTTTTGACTGGAGTAACATTATCAAAACCAATGAAAAGGTTATTCCAATAGTCTAATGATGAGGGAGAAAATAGTGGGTATGCCTCTTCAGCAACAGTCAGCTCGGTGCAAACGAACAGAGTGTCGGTGCATATGGATGATAACGGTAATGATGACCTCCATCGATGGTTGGAAGCTCAAGAGCAAACCTCCAAGGCCCAGCAAGAAGCCTTGGACAACATTCAGCAGATGCTCACTCAACTCCTCACCAACCGAAATAACAATGATATCGGGAGTAATCATAATGAGGAGGAACATAATGATGATGAGCAACCTAAGATTGAGAAGTCAAAGGAAAGTTCTTCCATCGATGCTAAAGTTCTTAAAGGCATCCAAGCCCAGATCGCATCCCTAGCTCAGAGGGATGAATTGAAGAAGGCAGGCATGACTCGTCCTTACACACTTGAATGAGATTCAGTACCATACCCGTCAAAATTTAAACCACCTACGTTATATACGTATGATGGTAAGAGCTCGCCAAACTAGCACATCTATTACTTCGGTCTCAGATCGGTAACGTTATAGATAACGATGCTATCATGGCCAGGTTATTCATTGGTACCTTGAAGCGGGTAGCATTTGACTGGTTCCAAAGCCTTCCTCCAGGTTCTGTCAATTCTTGAATCGACTTAGAAACTCAATTTCTTTCTCGTTTTTACGAGGACGACACCAAGGTAACCATGGACAAGCTCCTCTCCACCGTGCAGAGGAAAGGTGAATCGGTCCGTGACTACAATGAGCGGTTCAGAAACTTATCTTTGATGTGCCCAGCAGAGATGCTATTGCCCATGCTCTTGCAGACATGTAGGCATAATTTTCTGGACCAAGTGGAGATTCGTATGGGAGCTGTCAAAGACCATACGTGAAAAGAATTAGTCGACCAAGCTGAAATAGCCGAAAAGTCAGCTAAAAAGTTTGAACATCTACCCCTAAAGGCAAATGAGGTATGAACAATAAAGGGCGCGCCGATATGGCACCGTCTTCCCAAGCCAAAGGGAACGAGACTACGTCCGTTGAATTATCAGGGGAAATTCATCTGAAGACCAAGAAGAGCGGCATCAATAATCAGGAGTTTAAGTTTTCTCCAAAATAATACTCCTTCAAAGACGAGCAGGTGGTTACAATATTCCACCTACTCCAAAAAGGGAATAAAATGAAGCTGCCAGAGGCTCGACGCCCTAACGGAGTGGGATGCACAAACGATCCCAACTATTGCCTTTTCCATAGAATGGTTCATCATCCTACTAACAAGTGCTTTGTCCTCAAGGACAAAATTCAGGCTTTGATCGATGCCAGAGTTCTAACTCTAAAGTCAGAACAAAAGAAAATCACTGCAAATATGGTTACCCTTGAGTTCGGCAATACCCCAAAAGTCACAATTCCTGATGGGTCTTTTCCAATCGTTGAAGCACGACTGGAGATAAACGATCCTTTAGCTAAATATCAAGAGATTAAGGGTCTCTTTCCCTTGACATTAAAAACAGGGGAGATCATGTGAATACACCCAGACCTTACCGAAGACGAACAGTGGGATTCGAAGAAATCCAAGTCGAAGTGCTAATCCTGCAACGTTATCTCTGTCTTGCCAGATGACGGCAATGTGACAACAACTTCTCTTAGCGATTCTGAAAGTGAGAGGCATGCTTGCACAGCGCAGGCTGATGTACCTCAGCCGATGGGTACTCGATCCGCAAAATCATACTTGAAAAATATGAGAAATTACTGACGAGGCACAATAGCAAACGACGTCAGTACCAGTACCCATGCCAGCTCCAGTCCCGACCACGGGAAAAGAGAAGCAGAAAGAAGTCCAGTTTGACCATGTCCTGAAGAAACCTTCAGGCCCGGGACTTAACATCCCTTTTTGCTTTGACATATTGGCCCAGCTGGCTAATATCCCCGCTCCTATCACCATACACGAGCTACTTTGCCTCTCAAAAGAGACAATAGAAGCACTCAGGGATGCACTGGCTAATTCAGAATCATTTCTAACACATATGCCAGAAACCCCTAGAGACGATACTCATCCCTCATGTTCTGAATGTCATCATGTACAGTTGAAAGTACATGCTATTACTTTCACAGCTAAGGACATGCTCCTCAAGGATAACAAACACGATCGACCTTTGTACTATACCGGATACATCAGTTCGACGTGCATTGAAAGAGTACAGGTTGATTCAGAGTCTGCACTTAGCATTATTCCCAAAAGGATCCTCTTGCATACCGCTGTATCGGTTGTCCGCAACCACTACTACAATATACAATTTTAACATAGGGAGTAGCCACCCACTCGGAAAAATTCGACTCCGTTGCCGAATCAGGAACCTGAAATCAGAAGGACGTGTTACGTCATTGACGCTGACACGTCATACAACTTGTTGCTAGGACGACCTTAAATCCACGCTAACTGGATCATTCCCTCTACTCTGCACCAATACTTCAAATACGTGGAGGATGATGCAATGGTATGAACGGTGTTCGCTGAGAAATAACCGTTCAAAGGGGGTGAAAAACTACTGTAATATTCCTAACTAATAATACTGTATTTTTTTCCTAAAGTATTTATTTTGATTTACCGATTATTTTATTGTTAATTACTATTATTATTAATAGTTATTAATAATGGCTGTTTCCTTAAGATTATTATTATTATTATTACTACTATTATTATGCCTTGTATTTTTATTATTAGTAGTAGCATCTTTCTTCCTTGATTCCAACCCATTCTCTCTACCTATTATCCTATGTCCATTAACCCATTGCCCATGATCCAAATCCGATACCCATTAACCTAATTTAAACTTATATATAATCTCTATCTAAATTATTAATCCCTAACCTAATCTTCTTTTCTCCTCCTCCCCAATACCACAGCCGCCAACACCCTCTCACAGCTACCATCATCTCTTCTTGCCGAGCACCACGGCAGCTGAGCACGGCACAACAACAGCCGCACTCTGCCATGTCTGCAGTCCAGCCAACCACCTCGGCAACCCTGTGCTGCCCACCACCAGCTGCCTTGCGCACTGCAGCCATTCCCCCATGGCCGGATCTAGCAGCCACGCGACAGCACCCATCATCCCAAGGCCAACACCCCCCTTGTGCGCCAACCTCCAACCAAGGCAAGCCAAGTTCCAAACATTTTGGCCTTGAAACATCTCAAGTCCGAACCCCTTTTTCGTCTCTCCGTGGGTCGCCGTTGATCACCGCCGGCGAGCGCGAATGCATCCACGCCCTTCACAGGGAGATTCTCTGTCCAACAACATTCTCCGCGGCCCAGACGCCTCCGCCAGAGCCTCCATCGGTGTGCCGCAAGTAGTCCCAAGGTTAGTGCATTTATAAGTGCAGGGTAAACATGTAATAATGTGCATGTTTTGTTTGCATGATGTATTGTTTATTGGTGTGTGCATACGTGGGTTTTTGCATGCATGCGTGGGTGTGTAGGTGAGAAATTATTAGTGTGTGGGTATTTGCATGGTGTGTGTGAGTGTCTATTAATGTATATATTAATGTATTTATATAATTATGTAAATGTGTGTTTATGTATATATATGTATGTATAGGTGTAGGTATGCGTATACTTGCATGTGTATATGTACGTGAGTGTACACGCATGTGTCAGTGTGCTAGGGAGTATGTTAAGTGTATATTTATATTTATTTGTATGTTTGATTGCGTGTTACAGCGTTTTGAACTCGCTCGGACGATTCGAACTCGGTAACGGGAGATCCAGATTCGTCCGTTGTCGACCCGATACATAGGCGATTCGAAGACAGATTCATGGGATGATCCGTAGATCAGTACCGGTTCATGCAGTGAAGACCAGACGACGATTCAGTTCCAAAATCGCGTCATTTCATGTGAGTGTTTGTTCTTATGTCATTTTCTTATTTACCGTTGTTATTGGATATTGTGCTTTTATTCGTATTATTTCATGTGACTGTTTAATGTATTTTACCGGTGTGATTACCTGTATCACTTCATGAGATATTAGTGATTGTTCACCTTATTTTCGTAGTTGATATGAGCTTATATCGTTTTATGTGTTGGTAAATCGCCGTTGTTGGCTTAGGCTTAGTATTGATATACCGTAGACCGGATTTGACCTTGTAACTGATCTAGTTGTGATAATCTTAGAATATAAGTATATTGATCTTAAGGCCGATTGATTGATGATTGAGGACTAGATATTATTCCAATTAAAACTCTTTTGGATATTGAGGACGTGTTAGACATGATGTTACTTTATTGATAGACTGTTTTACTGATGCATCGATATGTATGAATATGATACCCTTGACGCTAGTGTATACGATGAGACAGACTTCTGGACTATTATGAGCTATTATTTTTGGATTATCACATTGGTGAGTTTGACTGATATAGTGATGACCTTATTGATATTGACTACTAGATATAGAGGTGATCTAGATTCCGTGTTGATTGAGGATGCTACACTTTTTAGTTATGATTTTGATTGATTTGGATATGGATGATTGGATGAATATAAGTTCTTTATTGATAAAATGAAATCTTGGACTTGAACTTGTCGGTAGACTCGATTGGATTGGAGTTGACTTGGGCGTTGAGGAATAGGCTTGATTGGGTTGACTTGATCTGGTGGATTTTAAAGAGATATATATACCAGATATGTTATTTGAGTTTTAAGATCTTGTGATGACCTGGGTAGAGTGAGAGTATGTGATGATCTTGATTGAATTGAAATATGAGGATTTGATTAGATGTATCAGAACTTATATTTATTTCAGTTATTGAGGTTCAGATATATCAGTGACTTAGAGGATGAATAAGTCGATGACTTTGAGGACCTGAGTTGATTATATACTTTGCCAGATTATTCTATTCATGACAGTAGGTCATTACTCATCCTGAATATCTTGATTTACCTGAGAAACTTGATTGATTATACTTGGTATCTACCTAATAACTATCATGTCTATGTTACCATTAATTGCTGGGAAAATATTGTTACACGGTAATAACACTTTCATGTTATACTTGTTCCATATTCCTGTTATAATGGTATCATGTTCACTGATACTATATATTCCTATTATACCGGTATCCTGATTACACATGCTGATATTGTTACCGTGACTACCACCGAGTTATCCCAGTGATTCAAGTAATATGCACATTAAGTAATCTTGATTAACTAATAATCTGACATTAAACAACTTACATCGGGATTGAGAAAATTGATGGAGGAGACAACGTCTTTGGGTGGACCTAGGATATAGGTTGCGCAGCCGAAAGAGGGTTTCACTGCTGGGTTCCCGTGGGGTGACTGGCACCCCGTCCTATTCCTGTTCCTGTTATACATGTTCCTGACTACCTTGCAGTAGGTCCTGATTCAGTGCCAGGGATCTGGGCTATGGTCCTGGGTATGCACGGGACCCACCTAAAACACAGACAACGTCTCCAACCGATCAGTTTCAATAACTGAGGACCTCGATTGGCACGTGTAGTAGGCGTAGTATGGGATGCGTCTATTACATGCGGCAATTGGTGTTCGCTAACATAATTAATAATGATAAACTGTTAATGTATTATGACTGATCATGATCACCCGATTGTACGTATATATATAACTATGATAGACATATGATTGTATACGTGACCGGATTGTATACTAGACTAGTGACATATGCTAGGTTACACATCTTGACATTAGTGGTCAAGATACCAGTTATATATCGTTCATAGCTTTATTCTTGACATTGATTATTCTGTTATGTTTATTTCAGTTATGATGTTGTTATTGCTTGTGTTGTTATACACGAACACCTTTTCCTTTACACACACACTCATTAGGTCGCTTCTGACGACCCTGGATTCGCACGTCCAGGGATTTTTGGACACCTTCCTATATTATTCAGGTGTTCGTGTGATCGTACGCGTTACGAGAATCTGTAGTCTCTCTTTTCTTGATTTTGGTATTCTTACTCTTTTATTCATGTTATTTCCTGATTCTATCTTTATCGCGTCCAGTTGTCATTTCTTTCCTTTATTTATCTGCTATCATTGTGTTACAATTTATATATCATATTGCAGTGATATTGATTTATCATAGTAGATTTTATAACTTGTTCAGGTTACTTTAGGCTTAGCGTATATGTATAGGGTATTTTCCTCACGTATATACGTCACCGACTCTCATCACGACTTCATTTTCATGTATTCTGGGAAGCGAGGCGTGACAGGGTTTTCTTGGTATCAGAGCCAGGTTCGACATAAAAAGAGAACCTAGTCCCTACCTGTAACCTGAGACAGTTATGTTCACACTGCGGTATACATATACTATCCATACGATAATATTGACTCCATTTGGAATTGATCGTCCTCCCTTTTGGAATCCATCTTTTGTATCTTTTGATATCCCTAATTCTAACTCTTTTTTTAGAGTAATCTTGCTCCATCTTGATTCTTATTCTTCTTCCCGATTTTATTTCTTAATTTTGTCTCTTGGAATTGGTCATTCCATTCTGAAGCCGGAAAAAAAAATCAGAGCACGCAGCGGAAGCGAGTGGACTCATGATACAGTAAGAAGCTGCATGGAAGCATTATCTTCTCCCTCAACTTGATTTTTATTGTTCCCTACTTTATTGAAATTTCGAGGACGAAATTTTTATAAGGTGGGTAGAATGTAATATTCCTAACTAATAATATTGTATTTTTATTTTCCTAAAGTATTTATTTTGATTTACCGATTATTTTATTGTTAATTACTATTATTATTAATAGTTATTAATAGTTATTAATAATGGTTGTTTCCTTAAGATTATTATTATTATTATTACTACTACTATTATTATGTCTTAAATTTTTATTATTAGTAGTAGTATCTTCCTTCCCTTGATTCCAACCCATTCTCTCTACCCATTACCCTATATCCATTAACCCATTACCCATGATCCAAATTCGATACCCATTAACCCAATTTAAACCCTATATATAATCTCTATCTAAATTATTAATCCCTAACCTAATCTTGTTTTCTCCTCCTCCCCAATACCACAGCCGCCAACACCCTCTCACAGCCACCATCATCTCTTCCTTGTCGAGCACCACGACAGCTGAGCACGGTACAACAACAGCCGCACTCCACCATGTCCACAGTCCAGCCAACCACCTCGGCAACCCCGTGCTGCCCACCACCAGCTGCCTTGCGCACTGCAGCCATTCCCCCATGGCCGGATCCAGCAGCCACGTGATAGCACCCATCATCCCATGGCCAACACCCCCCTTGTGCGCCAACCTCCAACCAAGGCAAGCCAAGTTCCAAACATTTTGGCCTTGAAACATCCCAAGTCCTAACCCCTTTCCTGTCTCTCCGTGGGTCGCTGTTGATCACTGCCGGCGAGCACGAATGTATCCACGCCTTCACGGAGAGATTCTCTATCCAACGACATCCTTCGCGACCCCGACGCCTCCTCTAGAACCTCCGTCGGTGTGCCACAAGTAGTCCGAGGTTAGTGCATTTATAGGTGTAGGGTAAACATGTAATAATGTGCATGTTTTGTTTGCATGATGTATTGTTTGTTGGTGTGTGCATACGTGGGTTTTTGCATGCATGCGTGGGTGTGTAGGTGAGAAATTATTTGTGTGTGTGGGTATTTGCATGGTGTGTGTGAGTGTCTATTAATGTATATATTAATGTATTTATATAATTATGTAAATGTGTATTTATGTATTTATATGTATGTATAGGTGTAGGTATGTGTATACTTGCATGTGTATGTGTACGTGAGTGTACACACATGTGTCAGTGTGCTAGGGAGTGTGTTGAATGTATATTTATATTTATTTGTATGTTTGGTTGCGTGTTACAGCGTTTCGGATTCGCTCGGATGATCCGAATTCGATAACGGGAGATCCGGATTCATCCGTTGTGGACCCGATACACAGGCAATTCGAAGACCGATCCATGGGATGATCCGTAGATCAGTGTACCAGTTCATGCAGTGAAGACCAGACGACGATTCGGTTCCAAAACCGTATGTGAGTGTTTGTTCTTATGTCATTTTCTTATTTACCGTTGTTATTAGATATTGTGTTTTTATTCGTATTATTTCATGTGACTATTTGATGTATTTTACCAGTGTGATTACCTGTATCACTTCATAAGATATTAGTGATTGTTCCCTTATTTTCGTAGTTGATATGAGTTTATATCATTTCATGTGTTGGTAAATCGCCGTTGTTGACTTAGGCCTAGTATTGATATACTATAGACCGGATTTGACCTTATAACTGATCTAGTTATGATAATCTTAGAATAAAAGTATTGATCTTAAGGCCGATTGATTGATGATTGAGAACTAGATATTATTCCAACTAGAACTCTTTTGGATATTGAGGACGTGTTAGACATGATGTTGCTTTATTGATAGACTATTTTACCGATGCATAGATATGTGTGAATATGATACCCTTGACGCTAGTGTATACGATGAGACAGACTTCTGGACTGTTATGAGCTATTATTTTGGATTATCGCATTGGTGAGTTTGATTGATATAATGATGACCTTATTGATATTGACTATTAGATATAGAGGTGATCTACATTCCATGTTGATTGAGGATGTTATATTTTTTAGTTATGATTTTGATTGATTTGAATATGAGTTCTTTATTGATAAAATGAAATCTTAGACTTGAACCTGTTGGTAGATGATCGGCAAAAAGCAAGCACAAGAATAAGTAAAGAGAGTGTGGGTCGATGTTACTGCTTTTGCGATTCTTCCGTAGTCGCGAAGTGGCTATACGGGTCGTATCCACAAGGAGGGAGAGCAATGAAAGCTTGATGCGCTTCTTTGTTCAAGAAAAGTGAAGTTCTTTGTTTCAAATAAAGAATTGAAAAATGAAAACAAGTTAGTTTCAAAAAAAATTTAGAATGATTTTGGGGGCTGTAAAATTAGATTTTCTTAATGGCAAAAACGCATGGCTAACTTTCTACTAAGTGCTCCCACTAATCCCTAACTTCTTAAAGACGTAGCCTCACGATAGATCATAGGCAAGCATACCCCTTATGCATAGGAACTATTCACGTGAAAATCGAGTAAAATTTCTTCCTATAACTTAGCTTAACACGGTAAAACTTGGACATTCCCTTATCAAGATCCAATTGAAGGCGAAATAGGGGAAGACACAAGTGCACTAATAGTATCGGCAAAGTTAAAAGAGAAATCTCTAACTTACAAAAACAAGTAAAGCATGCAATTGATTGGTACACAATGTTGCATATTTTACCACATAATCCCCATGCATATTGCAAATAAATATATGATTTTTACTCATCTTCTCTATATATTTGCAGGTTCACACTCTAATGGAGAGATAGCCCAATAATCACTTTAATTAGCAATAATTAAAGGGATTAGATAAAGCCCAAATTTGAAATCAGAATCCAGAGAGATCCGCGTAACAACTGAAGATTCTAGAAGGCCACGTGGATAACAACCTCGTAACAAACTTGTAACAAAAATTTGGGATCCAACGGCCACAAAGTGCCGCGCCTTGCCGCGGATCCACCGCAAAATCTGGGCCATTCAATCCCAGATTTTGGCCACCTGTTCGTCTTCTGGAGAGTTCTCTCTGTGCCTATAAATACTGCATTTGGACCTGCGAGCAAAAACTGAACAGAGAAGAGAGGAGAAATTGTTAGTTGTTGTAATTTTCATAGATTTTTCTCTAGGTTTAGTTCTTTAGTCCCTCTTCTCCTTCCCTAGATACTTTGTAAAAGAGAGAGATTGTGAGAGAGAGAGCTTGTGTAATCAAGGTGTGACAACTTGAAGCAACAAGGATTCATCCATTCTCCTTCCTCTACTTGAGCTTGGTTCTAATTTACTTGCTTTCTTTAATTGCTTTCTTTACTTGCTTGCTTTAATTCCTTGCAATTTTATTCATGCTCTGTTTTACTTTTCTTATGGCTTGTAGCTAATCTTTCTCCATGTACTAGCTAACCACTAGCCTTGCCATCTTCACTAACTCATGGGTGATTGCTATAGTTCATCTTGCAAGTTGGATGGTCTTCTCTTCTCCGATGGGTTAAACCACCCTTCATGCAATGGGAATGTAATTAGATCAACACGCAAGACACATCTATGCCAATGACTCAAAGGCAAGCATCATTATCACGGAGTTTAGTAAGTATTGGTAAGGTAGTAAGGTAAGCTAGTTATGGTTTGTTTTCTTCCATTTCATTCTTTCTAGTGTTAACACCAAATCCAATCTTGATTTCTTTCCACTTTTCATCATGAACATATTCATCCATTCTTTCATTTCTTGTTCCATGATTGTTTTATTCTATTGAGCATAGAAGACACTTCGTTTTACATTTCTTCACTACGATCCGTAACGCTTCTATCGCTAGCTCTCCCTGAGAATCGACTCGGTATAGCTCTATGCTATAGCGGAGATAGGAAAGGATACATCAAACACATTTACATACACCTTTCCCGTCTAAACAAATTTTTGGCGCCGTTGCCGGGGAGAGCAACGGATTTTCTTTAAAGTGAAGAACTAAACGAATTTTCTTCTCTGTTGCAGGTTACAGGAGAAGAAAACAGGAACATTTGCATTGCAGTAACATATAAGCGGACCTGGGCCTCTGCTCTCGAAAGCAGAGACCAGGATCCCTCTGACTTGCCGCGTTCCCACGGCAAAAGCCGCGCGGGCGCGGCAAGAAGGAGATCACTACTGATCATTTTTCTGCAGGGGCTCTGATTCTGCAAAATACATCTGCTGCTATACTTGAATTCCTGTATTCTTCACCATATACCTGCTAATTTAATCAACAGTAAAAAATTGGTTGAAAAGTTAAAAATTGTTTAGACATTTGCATCATTAGGCACGTGTCTTTCAATTTCTTTACTTTTACTGTTGAAGAGTGCTGGAGGCAAGGTACGTTTTGCATTGCATGTAGACTAGGAATCATCTCTTGCTTGATTTTCATGCTTTGAGTGAATTCTAGTTATATTTTTTTTGTACACTTGCACAATTCAATTTTAAGGGCATAACCCATAAATAAGATAAGGTGGGGGATTTCATTACCCTTTCCATAGCCCGAAAACCACCATCCCGGCACTCACTAACCCAAGCCTAATTTAATAAAAAAAAATAGACGTTGGCCCTAGGGACATCTCGGACTCATTTAGGAGATTATCCTAAGGGGGAAAAGTGTTGGAAATAGACTCTTGCAAAATCAGTGTCAAGGAAAGGGATTGAGGGCCGAAAGCCCGAAGGTTGCTGGTTACTTAATTAAGGAACGTCTCTGACGGAAAACCTCCCACCAACCTTGCCCTTCCCTGGCTGATTAACTTGTGGTCTACGTCTACACTAAACCTCCCGTGGACGATCTAATCAGTTAGGAGTCGTCTAGGTCTAGGTCAACCATTCTTTTGGCTTGGTTTTGATTTTTTTTTCTTTTCTTTTTGTTTGTTGTTTGATTTTTCTTTTTTGTTTGTGATTGTTTGTGATATGGAATTCAACAATAATAATTCTTTCAATCCGAACATGAATCCATATTTCACACCGACTTCATATTCGGATAATTTCAACCCGGTGTTTTATAATATGCACCAACCAAATACACCGGGTTGGCCTTATCCGAATCAATATGACCCATACCCCCCATCTAATAACTATGATTTCCATAATAATTTCAACTCTTTACCGAGTAATTGGGGATTCACGTACCCCGAGTCAAATTCTCAAATTCCTTGTCCACCATGTTCACCGTATCCACAGTATTCATTTCCCGACTCCGCTTCATATACTCCTTTTTCTGAACCACCAATGGAACAAAAATCTGAGTTACTAAGGAGTATAGAAGCCAATCTTCAAAGGGTTGAGCAACAACTTCAAGAAACATTTGCCCCTCCAATTCCACAGTATTCTCAAGAGTCTTACTCAGTTCCACCTTATTATAATGAACAACCATCTGCTTGGGGAACGAGTAAGGAATTCTTGAGTGAGTCCAAACACAAATCCCAAAATCTGATGGACTCACAATTTCAATATCACTTCCAAGACAATACTTCATCTTTCCATCAAAACACTGAAATCATCAATTATGGAAAGATGCTTGAAGACATGACTCATGCTCAAAATGCTAGAAATCGTGACATAGATTTGATGATCCAAACTCTTCATTCTCATCCTCGTTCTAATGTCACTAGCCACTCTGTTAAAACCAAAGAGTCATGTAGTCTTGGAAGTCCAGATTCTATTTCAGCACACTCAACTGAACTTGTCCAACCTTCAGATCCTATTGACATTTTGGCAAGTTTTCCTTTTACTGAAATTGAACTTGAACATGAACATGATCCTGAACTTCCACTTGATGATTCAATTTTCCTTCCTGATTCAATTATGACTCCGGTGTCTTCACATGATTTCACTTCATTTCCCGAGTCAGTATTGGATCCAGTGCCAGTCCATTTTGAAATTGAATCACCAACCTTTGATGATCATACTGAACTTGACCAATTATACCTTTTTGAAGATCCTATTGATAAATTGGCAAGTTCACATTTTTGTGGAATTGAACTCAATATGGAATGTGACTTTGACTCTCAAACTTGTGATCTAATTCAAATTTCTAAATCATTATTGACTCCTATTATGTTACCCAATTTGAGCAACATTTTAGAGTCAGTTTTGATTCCCATCCCTCCTGAACTTGAATCACCAATTTTTGATAGTCACATTCCATTGTTGGACAATACATGTGGACTTGAGTTTCCATTTCTTGACTTGGACCCAATTCCAGAATTCACTATGACTCTTGAACCTTTACTTGATTCCAGTCACCTTCCTGAGTCAGTTCTTCCTGAGTCCAAGTCAACTGTTCTGTCATTTCATACATCATTTTGGGACAAGGGCTTTGATAAATTTGACTCCGAAATTATTTGGAAAAAATGGAAATTAGATGGGGTCATGTACTTAATAAAAATCTTTCAAGAATTTATCTTTTTAGTGGGTCATATTCATGATATTTCTGATGGGTTCGTCAAAACCCAAAGAAAAGTTGATTGGGCCATGTTTCGTGGACCAATCAGACCACCACCAGAACCGCCACCTTAAGGTAATTTTTTCCTTCCCTCTTCATTTTTGTTTCATGCATACATATATCATGATGCATTGAGGACAATGCATGAAATAAGTGTGGGGGAGGGTTTACTAACATAGAGTTTTTAGATTTTCTTTCTTTTACATTTCTTTTAGAAAAATAAAAAAAATATTAAAAAAAACTTTTTGAAATAAGAGACAAAGTTTAGATCTATTTTTAAGAAAATTAAGATGTATCTTAGAAATTAAGAAAGCCTTAATTATGACATCTTAAACCTAGTTGAAGTAATAGATCTTGTTTGAAATTATAGGCTAAGTAAGAAAAATTGGTGAGATATTTTTATCTTGAATTTTTTGCCTTAGATAATATGCACTTTACACTTACACATTTCTTGGGATGGAGACAAAGACCAAAAATGCCATATAAATAAAAAAAAGAAAAGAAAAAAATATATAAATAAAACATCACCTATTAAGCTGGAGAATTGTGCCTCAAGAAGCATGATTATTCACGCCTAACGGTGGTAAAGGAAATAAATAATCCCCCTTAGTTATGTGGCCTTTTTTCACTCGAGACCTTAAACCCGAGGGATGTTTTCTCATCTGGTGCCCTAAGACCGTCTGGTTTGGGAGTCATCGGTTAAAGGCTCGCTACAAGGGTAAACCAGAAAGCCTAGACTAAGGGAAGAAAAAAAAAAAAAAATATATATATATATATATATATATATATATAAATAAATGGCTTGATGGTTGGAGTTGAAATCCCAGAAATCTTCACGAGCACGGTGTGCATATTATCTAGGTTTTATGAAAGATAAAATATTCAATCCAATTTTGAATTCTTACCTTAATTGAAAACAAGATCTTGCATGGAGACTAAGTTTAAGGAAGAATGATTATAG
This sequence comes from Agave tequilana, assembly GCA_038442645.1. NCBI lineage: Eukaryota > Viridiplantae > Streptophyta > Magnoliopsida > Asparagales > Asparagaceae > Agave > Agave tequilana. Next base: position 13,900 of record JAVJIF010011154.1, on the reverse strand, counting down.
GTGGACTTATGACCTAGGATCACTTATATTTTTGCAAAAATAGTTCGTAAACATGTGTCTTGTTCAAAATGCGTTTTCAAAACACTAACATTTGTCTTTTTTCTTTATGGATTTTGTGGGTGTAATCCGCTGAAAACCCTCAGGAGACAACACTCCTCCTCTAGGGTAACCTAGAGGTTTAACGGCTTGTTGCACACGCTCAGTGCAATCGCGTCACCTGCGAAAGTGGTGTAATAAAATTGGTAGTTAGGATTTTCTTTTCTTTTTCTTTGTTTTGCTCGGGACGAGCAAAAGAATAAGTGTGGGGGTGTGATTGGTACACAATGTTGCATATTTTACCACATAATCCCCATGCATATTGCAAATAAATATATGATTTTTACTCATCTTCTCTATATATTTGCAGGTTCACACTCTAATGGAGAGATAGCCCAATAATCACTTTAATTAGCAATAATTAAAGGGATTAAGATAAAGCCCAAATTTGAAATCAGAATCCAGAGAGATCCGCGTAACAACTGAAGATTCTAGAAGGCCACGTGGATAACAACCTCGTAACAAACTTGTAACAAAAATTTGGATCCAACGGCCACAAAAGTGCCGCGCCTTGCCGCGGATCCACCGCAAAATCTGGGCCATTCAATCCCAGATTTTGGCCACCTGTTCGTCTTCTGGAGAGTTCTCTCTGTGTCTATAAATACTGCATTTGGACCTGCGAGCAAAAACTGAATAGAGAAGAGAGGAGAAATTGTTAGTTGTTGTAATTTTCATAGATTTTTCTCTAGGTTTAGTTCTTTAGTCCCTCTTCTCCTTCCCTAGATACTTTGTAAAAGAGAGAGATTGTGAGAGAGAGAGCTTGTGTAATCAAGGTGTGACAACTTGAAGCAACAAGGATTCATCCATTCTCCTTCCTCTACTTGAGCTTGGTTCTAGTTTACTTGCTTTCTTTAATTGCTTTCTTTACTTGCTTGCTTTAATTCCTTGCAATTTTATTCATGCTCTGTTTTACTTTTCTTATGGCTTGTAGCTAATCTTTCTCCATGTACTAGCTAACCACTAGCCTTGCCATCTTCACTAACTCATGGGTGATTGCTATAGTTCATCTTGCAAGTTGGATGGTCTTCTCTTCTCCGATGGGTTAAACCACCCTTCATGCAATGGGAATGTAATTAGATCAACACGCAAGACACATCTATGCCAATGACTCAAAGGCAAGCATCATTATCACGGAGTTTAGTAAGTATTGGTAAGGTAGTAAGGTAAGCTAGTCATGGTTTGTTTTCTTCCATTTCATTCTTTCTAGTGTTAACACCAAATCCAATCTTGATTTCTTTCTACTTTCCATCATGAACATATTCATCCATTCTTTCATTTCTTGTTCCATGATTGTTTTATTCTATTGAGCATAGAAGACACTTCGTTTTACATTTCTTCACTACGATCCGTAACGCTTCTATCGCTAGCTCTCCCTGAGAATCGACTCGGTATAGCTCTATGCTATAGCGGAGATAGGAAAGGATACATCAAACACATTTACATACACCTTTCCCGTCTAAACAGCAATCCATAGATCATCAAAAACCCGTTAAGTATGAAATAAAAGAAAGTGAATACTTGAATGTAAGTTAGAGTTAGAACCCTCGTCTTAAGATATCATAGCTCTTGTTTGCACAAGGTTTAGTTGACACTATTGACTCATTTGGGTTTATCAATCAAGTTGTTAGAGATTAGTGGGTTAGTAGTTAGTTAGCCATGCAAATGAAAAAGTTAGTTAGACATGGTAGTAAAAGAAACAACAAAGGAAAAGGAGTAAAGAGAAAGGGAGTTACACTACAAGAAAGTAAAAGAAAAGAAGTGAAGAGAAAGGAAGTTACACTACAACAAGGAAGTAAAAGCAAATGAAAAAGATAAGTAAATGGAAAGAAGAAAGAGAAGTAGTTACTTGTATTAGCTTGTCACCTTCAAATACAACTTGTACACACACTCTCTCTCTCTTTCACTCTAATAGCTAAAACTAAAACTAGAAGAAGAAGGAAACCAAAACAGCTACAATCCTAAAAATAAGATTACAACAACTTGCTAAAGCTCTAGATATCCGCCAACTGAAGACCCCTGGGGGGTATTTATAGGCTCCAAGGAAAGTGGGCGAGGGGGCAACCCCTGGCCCAAAGCCCGACGCGCGAGCGCCCATATGCCCGCAGAAACGCGGTCCTGGCCGCGTTTCCACGGCCATGTCAGGGCGGCGCGTGCCAGGGTTTGGACAGCGTGCCGCCCCTTCTGTTTCCTGTCCACTTGACCTCCTGGATTCGTGATTTGATGACCTGTGCTGACAAAATCTCCTCTCTAAAGTCAATGGCTACTTGGTAGGCCTTTAATCACCCATTAAATGGTGGTTTAGGGTCTTCTTCTTCATTTGCACACCATGGACCTAGGATTAAGTAAGCAAAGCTTTATTAGCAGAATTTTACATCAAATAAATATGAGAATGTGATGAAAATTATGCAAAATTAGAGACTAATCAGTAGATTCGATTGGATTGGAGTTTACTTGGGCATTGAGGAATAGGCTTGATTGGGTTGACTTGATCTGGTAGATTTTAGAGAGATATATATACCTGATATGTTATTTAAGTTTTAAGATCTTGTGATGACCTAGGTAGAGTGAGAGTATGTGATGATCATGATTGAATTGAAATATGAGGATTTGATTAGATGTATCAGAACTTGTATTTATTTCAGTTATTGAGGTTCAGATATATCAGTAATTTAGAGGATGAATAAGTCGATGACTTTGAGGACCTGAGTTGATTATATACTTTGTCGGATTATTCTACGTATGACAGTAGGTCATTACTCATTCTGAATATCTTGATTTACCTAAGAAACTTGACTGATTATACTTGGTGTCTACCTGATAACTATCATGTCCATGTTACTATTAATTGCTGAAAAAATATTATTACACGATAACAATACTTTCATGTTATACTTGTTACATATTCATATAATACCGGTATCATGTTCACTGATATTATATATTCATGTTATACCGGTATCCTGATTACACATGTTGATATTATTACCATGATTATCACCGAGTTATCCCAGTGATTCAAGTAACATGCACATTAAGTAATCTTGATAAACTAATAATCTGACATTAAACAGCTTATACCGGGATTGGAGAAATTGATGGAGGAGACAGCGTCTGCATTTTGGGTGGACCTAGATATAGGTTGCGCAGCCGAAAGAGGGTTCCACTGCAGGGTTCTCGTGGGATGACTGGCACCCCGTCCTGTTCCTGTTCCTATTATACATGTTCCTGTCTACCTTGCAGTAGGTCCTGATTCAGCTTCAGGGTCTGGGCTGTGGTCCCGGGTATACACGGGACCCACCTAAAACACAGACAACGTCTCCAACCGATCAGTTTCAATAACTGAGGACCTCGATTGGCACGTGTAGTAGGCGTAGTATGGGATCCGTCTATTACATGTGGCAATTGGTGTTCGCTAATATAATTAATAATGATAAACTGTTAATGTATTGTGACTGACCGTGATCACCCGATTGTACGTATATATATAACTATGATAGACATATGATTGTACACATGACCGGATTGTATACCAGACTAGTGACATATGCTAGGATACACATCTTGACATTAGTGGTTAAGATACCAGTTATATACCGTTCATAGCTTTGTTCTTGACATTGATTATTCTGTTTTGTTTTATTTCAGTTATGATGTTGTTATTGCTTGTGTTGTTATATACGAACACCTTTTCTTTTATACACACTTATTAGGTCGCTTCTGACGACCCTGATTTGCACGTCCAGGGAGTTTTAGACACCTTCTTATATTGTTCAGGTGTTTGTGTGATCGTACGCGTTACGAGAAGCTGGAGTCTCTCTTTTCTTGATTTTAGGTATTCTTACTCTTTTATTCATGTTATTTCATGATTCTATCTTTATCGCATCCAGTTATCATTTCTTTCCTTTATTTATCTACTATCATTGTGTTATATATTTATATGTCATATTGCAGTGATATTGATTTATCATAGTAGATTTTATAGCTTGTTCAGATTACTTTAGGCTTAGCGTATATGTGTGGGGTATTTTCCTCGCGTAAATACGTCGCCGACTCTCGTCGCGACTCCGTTTTCACGTATTTTAGGAAGCTGGACGTGACAACTACTTTATTGATGCTCTCTTATATCAGAAAATCGGTAAAATATCAAAAGAACCATTGCCTGACAACGACGGCAGTGGCAATGAGGCAGATTCAGAGTCTGAAGGAGACATGCCAGCAACTTTGGTCAGTTAACTAATTATAGCGTGCTTCAATAATCCTCAATATAATAATCCCTCTGAGAATGATGATGAATGGGTAATTAATGACAATGTTATCTTTGATTATCCTGTGAGTGTCAAATTGCTTGAATCTGTCGTCAATAGCTCTTTGCACATGCCCTTACATAAATCAAGCATATCAAGTATATCTGTGGAATGTGTGGAAGGGTTCGTCTTTGTCGTACCTCCATCCAAAAGGAGTCAATCACCGATAGAATTCGATAGAGCCCGAATACGAAGGTCTACAGTCATAAATTTTAGTTCAGACTCAGAGCCCCCGTAAATTTTCCACTATGCACGATTAGTACAACATATGATGAGAAAAATGGGATACAGCCTGTAGCGTGGGAGTGGTCTGAATTTTGAAAAAGGACGACATGATTTTCTACGTAATTTCGTGCCAAAAGGGAAATCGACAAATTACTATGATAAAACACGTAGGGGGTTGAGATATGTTACACCTCCACCTTCTACATCGATTTGATCCGAAGACAACCGATTCCGTCATGCTCCGCCTCTTCCTCTGAGTGGAAGTCAGATGTTAGTGTGGGAACGATATTCAAGAATCTCTCCGTTAATATGACTTCAAGTAGTCAATTGGAGCCTAGGGAAGCTATTGATGTTGAACCATGGGCTCAGCAACTAGATTTCCAGCGGGAAAAGCGATTCGAACAATGCGAACCATCTACTGAAGACAAGGTGATTCAGGTTAACTTGGGTAGTCAAGATCACCCTAAACCCATCTTTATAAGTGAGAGCTTATCACTTACAGAGAAAGAAGAATTAATAGTACTCGTAAAAGAGTATATTGATGTCTTTGCATGGAACTATGAAGATATGCCCGGACTTGATTCGCAAGTAGCCATGCATCGTCTGAATATCAAGCCTGACGCCAAGCCAGTCAAGTAGCAACAACAACGATTTCGCCCGAATATTTTGGAAACTATTAAAGCCGAAGTTCATAAACTCATCGCATGTAGTTTCATACGGGAGGAACAACATCCAGATTGGGTTGCAAACATTATCCCCGTTCTTAAGAAGAATGAAAAATTCAGATCTGTATTGACTACCGCGATCTCAATACAGCCTGCCCTAAAGACAAATTCCCATTGCCCATCACTGATGTCATAATTGACAAAACCTGCGGATTTGAGAGAATGTTTTTCATGGATGACTTTTCAGGATATAATCAAATCAAGATGCATCCAGGGGATGAGAAGCATACTTCATTCCAGACATCGTTGGGGGTATACTGCTATACCATGATAACCTTCGGATTAAAGAACGCAGGAGCAACTTATCAACATGCGATGAGTACAATTTTTCGTGATCACCTCCGAAAGACGGTAGAATATTATGTCGACGACATTGCTGTCAAAAGTCGCGATAAGAATGATCATCTTCGTGACTTGAGAACAATGTTGGATATAATGTGAGCTCATCGACTGAAAATGAATCCAATAAAATCCTTCTTGAGGGTTTCGAGTGGCAAGTTCTTAGGATTCATTGTCACTTTAAAAGGAATTCATCTTGACCCGGATAAAGTCAAAGCTATCCAAAACACGTATCCACCTAAGAATCTCAAAGGTAGACTGGCCTATATTAGAAGATTCATCGCAAATCTCTCAGGCTTTTGTCAACCATTCACCTGGCTCATGAAAAAGGGTGTCTCTTTTGTATGGGATAATGCCTGTCAAGAAGCCTTTGAGGATATCAAGATATACCTCACGAAACCTTCGGTCTTAGTGGCTCCCACATCAGGAAACCATTCCTACTTTATGTGAAAGTTATGGACCATTCTCTTGGTGCCGTGCTTGCTCAAAAGAACGATGATGGCCACGAACAGGCCATTTATTATCTGAGCAGGACTCTGATAAGGGCTGAATCTCGCTATAACCCTATTGAGAAAGAATGCTTAGCTCTTGTCGTTGCTATTTAAAAGACGCGGCATTACTTGGTTGGCCAAACCATACATGTCGTTTTCAGAGTGAATCCTTTGCGTCTCCTCCTGACAAAACCAAGATCACTAAATTCAAGATTAGCTAAGTGGGCTATCCTTTTGTCTCAGTATGACATGCTCTTTGTTTCTCAGAAGGCAGTTAAAGGCCAAGCGCTTGCAGACTTTCTGGCCGCTCATCCGGTTCCGGAAAGCTCAAAACTTCATGAAGATATTCTAGATGAGATTTCTTCCTGGCCGCTCATCCGGTTCCGAAAAGCTCAAAACTTCATGAAGATATTCCAGATGAGACTTTTGAATTTAATATGATTTCAGAGGATGAAGTGTGACAATATCTTTGATGGAGTATCAAGAATAGGCCCTAAAGGCAAGATTATTGCTGGTGTGGGGTTGTATTTATCTCACCACAAAACCATGTCCTTCCTAGGGCATTTTCATTGACGGAACCATGTTCCAACATTGTGGCAGAATATAATGCTCTACTCATTGGCCTTCAGCTCTCCCATGAAATGGGAGTACGCTACCTCGAAGCTTATGCAGATTCAAAACTGATTATTAATCAAGTTAAAGGAGAATATGAGGTCCGCCATGGAGATATGGTACCTTATTATCATGCAGTCATCAAAATGGCTAATTTATTTGATGGCTTTTACATCGGTCATGTGTCCCGATCCCAAAATATTAAGGGCGACGCTCTGACTGCACTAGCAACTACATTAGCCTTACCGATCGATACAACGTATCATCTTACAGTGGCTACTCGACACCTTGTTTGTCTTAAGCATGTATTGAAAACCAAGGAGGCTCATATCACCTCAACGGATTTCGAATCGAGAGTTTGGCTATTTCCTTCATTGACTATGCTTTGCATGACATATTGCCGGATGACCCTAAAGAAGCAGCGTCTATTAGATGAAGGTCTCTCTGTTTCTACTATGATCCGATAGTAAAAATACTCTATTGTCGCTCATATGACGGTATCCTCCTCCGTTACCTTTCTAATTTGGAGGCACAAGAAGTGCTTAAAGAGGCGCACGACGGTATATGCAGAGCTCATCAACCAGGTCCGAAGCTCAAGGATCGATTGCACAGGCTCGGATATTATGGCCACCATGATAGCCGATGTCATCAAATATGCGTAAAGGTGTAAAGCCTGCCAAATTCATGTAGACTTTATACATCACCCTCTGGAGTTGCTCCATCCGACTGTTCCTTCGTGGCCATTCGAAGCATGAGGAATTGACATAGTAGAACCTATCAGCCCTTTGTCAATAAAAGGTCATCGGTTCATCCTAGCAATGACCGATTATTTCTCAAAGTGGGCAGAGGTTATACCACTTATGAAAGTTAAGACTTCCAATGTGGTCAATTTTATCAAGCACCATGTCATCCATCGATTTGGTGTCCCTAGGCAGATTATCCATGATAATGGTCCCCAATTTGTAAGCCAGGTATTCTATGGTTCTTTGATAAGTACCGGATTCAGAATGTGACATCAATCGCTTATAAACCCTGCTACTAATGGCTTGGCAGAAGCATTCAACAAGACAGTTATCAAGCTAGTCAAAAAATTTGTTTAATCAAATAAGTAAGACTGGAACGAGAAGCTCGGTGAATGTCTTTGGGCCTACCGAACCACAGTTCGGACCTCGACAGGAAATAGGCCTTTTTCTCTAGAATACGGGTGCGAAGCAGTCATACCGTTAGAAATTCAGATGTCATTATTACGAGTCACCTTAATAACCAGAATGACAAAGGAGGACAATGATCGGTTATGTTTTCAAGAACTCGAAGCCCTAGATGAGAAGAGACTACAAGCTCAACAACATATTGAATTGTATCAAGCTCGAATTTGAAGGCCTTCAATAAGAAGGTTAAGAAAGGTTTTTCCAGAAAGAAGATTTGGTTTTAGCCTCAGACGACCGATGATCATGACACATAAAATCAAAGGCAAATTTCAGCTCAAATAGGAAGGACCGTTCGTGATAGAAACAGTCTACTCAAATAGAGCATATCGCCTTATAACCCCGATGGTGATACACTCATGATGCCGATCAACGACAGGTTCTTAAAGAGGTATTATCCTTGATAGGATCCTTCTTGTGATCAGACTAATGTTACACCTCTGATCAGGACCTTCAGATCCAAGATATTTGGAAAGAGCGCTCCTTTCTTTCTCTAACGGGATCATATTATCATAAACCAAGTGTCGGGTCGATCGAACACCGGTTACATCAAAGAAGAACCAAGGTTATGAACTTCAATTTTAGGCTTATCACTCTTCTCCAATTCATTGTCGACTAGTGTCGAGCCGATCGGACACCGGTGACATTGAAGAAAAAACAAGGCGTCAAATTGTTTTAGCCTTGTCACTCTTCTCTAATATATAAACATGTACCTATCTTCAACTTAGAAGGATAGGTCATATTTTTAAGTTAAGCATGCCTAAATAACAGTTTCAGGTAGATGGTTTATTTAGCCTCACAGTGGTGGCATACCTGATTGCACAAAACAGAGTGTTGGAACTTGTTTTGATGAAGATATTTGTGAAGCAAATCATTTGGAGCTCTAACACAAGCCAATTCAAGAGTTCTTCATGATCAAGACTTCCCAAGGAGAGTTGCTAATGATATGTATTGTAATGGTCAATAGTAAAAAACACCTAGAGGGGGGTGAATAGGTGTAATTACTAAATAATAATCTTTTTAAAACTAAGATGGATGAATGATGCAACGATCTCTCAAAACAAGACTAAGAGCCGAATACCCCGTGAGAGGTTCTGAACTCCTTCCTCCTGATTCCCCTTGAATGAGTTAGAGGTGCGCAATGCAACCTTGTTGTATGAGAATTGATCGAACAAAGAATGAATAATATGCAATGATGTAATGCACACAAGATATATCATAAGTATCACAAACTAGAGGCATAACACAAGGTAAGAAAACTAGATCTCAAGCAAGTAAATGAAGGTAATAGAGTGCAAGAGAAATTTAAAGCAAAATGGACACAAAGCAATCGCAAACACAAGATGTTTGTTTCGAGGTTGGAGCCACCGCTCTACTCCCCGCCTTCACCTCCGTGAAGGTTTCCACTATCCACCGAGGACGCTTACAACGGTCTACCAAAGACCGAGTACCGAGCTCCACCACTTACAATAACCTCTACCGAAGAGGTGTCTCCACAAGAACAAGAAGAACACAAGTAACCAAAGTGATCACAACAAGATCACTAAACTTCTTACAAACTCTCACTCTTTTACAACTTCCTTATAGATTGAGTAGGGAATTTTGGCTCTAAGAAGTGTAGTGAGAAAACTCAGTTGTAGATCTGATTTTTGCTAGAGAACACAACTGAAAACAAGCTCAAGAAAGAATGAGAAATGGAGAGCTTAAAAACTTTTCTTCTCTTTTGAAAACTTTGAACACTTAGGTATTTTTCTTGGTGAAAATGCAAGAGGCTATACTCCTCTATTTATAGGGAGAAGAAAGGGTTAAAAACAATTTATTTTAGGTTTATTTGACCTGAAAAAGTTCTCCAAAACCTCAGAAAAAGTCTGCAAAAACAGATTAAGAAAACAGTTTTCAGAATTGCACAAAAGAGAAAAGAGCCGTTGGGCTTCTGCAGGCTTGGCGGTCGACCCGTCCGGTCGACCGTCCGCCTAGCTGGCAGTAGCCGTTGGGCTCGGGTCGACCGCTCGGGTCGATCGTCCTCTAAGAAGAAACACAGGTTTCTGAAGGCGGTCGACCCGGCGGTCGACCCAGAAAACCCGAGAGCAAACCTGCAGACAGTCGGTCGACCCGGGCGGTCGGCCGACAGACATGCACAAGCGTGCATGTCTTGTGTAAGTGCCAGTCGACCGGGCCGGTCGGCCGGTCAAGCCTGAAACAGAAAATCAGCAGGAAACCAGAACTTGGAATTTTTGTTATAAAAAATGTTTTGAAGTAAAGAAAACTAAGTATCATGCTAGAAAAGTATACATGATTTTTAAACATGATATATATACCTTTGTAAAACTTAGAGTCATGTATATTTGTTAAAGCATGAAACTTAGAAACACAAAGTTTTAAACATGAAAACTTGTATACAAAAATGTGTGTGTATCCTAGAGCCAATTTTCCAAATTCAACCTTTAACAAACTATTTCTTACATTGGTTCTAAGGACTACAAGTTCTTCAAGTGGGCTTCTCCATATGATCTTGAAAACTTGATTCTTGAGCCCGAATTGAGGTGACTTGAGTCAAAACACCTTCCTTTAGGGAAGAAACCTTTTAGTTTTATTAGAACCCTGAAACACACTAAACCAATAAACAATATTAGTACAAATAACTAATATGTTTTGTAATCATCAAAACACACTAAAAACGGGTGATTGTAACCTTGGGCCAACAAATAGCATGTTAAAAGCCTTGATGAACACACATATATCATAGCCTATTAGTAGACTTGATCACCCATTAGTAGACTTGACCCTTTCTATTAGTAGACTTGACCCTTGCTATTAGCAGACTTGACCCTTCCTATTAGCAGACTAATAGGGTTACTAGTCGACTTATAAAAATGATTAGTCGACTAATACATGTTATTAGTCGACTTATAAAAAATACTAGTCGACTAATACATGATATAGTCGACTTATAGGTTTCTCTAATCGACTATCTTTTGTCCTGAAAGATCCCAATTCTCTGTTTGTCACTGTTAGTCGACTTAACAGTTTATATAGTCGACTAATAGATGTTGTAGTCGACTTATACCCAAGATTAGTCGACTAACCCATTATAAATTGCCCAACTTAGTCGACTAACCCATATGTCAAGTCGACTATAGGCAGTTTCTGACTGTTGGACAGTTTCTGTATTCTGGTATTTTTGCAAGTTATCCAACATTTGAATGTTCAAAATGGTTCTAGTAACTACCCTAACTAACCCTAGAGTGCATCTATAAATAGGGTTGTTAATTTAAGGCAAAAATACCAATTCTAATCTTCAGTTTTCTGACCACAAAATTCTGCCAATTCCTGAAAAACTGTTCCCAAACTGTTCCCACTTCAGTTCTTCATCAAAATCCTATTCTCTAGTGAAGATCTCTGAAGTTCCTCCTATACTAGACCTTGTCCACGTTCATACACAGTACCAAGGCTTATAGGAAGTATTGTAATCCTCAAAGATATCATTGTACAAGAGGTCTTCTTGGTGTAGAAGCAAGTTGTATAAGGTGGTGATTGTTCTCTTGGATGTAGAGAAGGTGTACACATTTGGCAAAGGGGATTTGTCAAGTGGTGTGCATGGTTGTGATTTTGGGTATACAAAATCAAGGATAAAGGAAAATCTCAAGCGGGTGGCTTGGGGACTGGATGTAGGTCACGAGGACCGAACCAGGATAAATCTCTCGTGTTTGCGTTTGTCTAAACTTTTCTGAGATTTGATTTCCTTTACTGCAAGTTTATTTATTTGTTTAACTTAATCCTTCTTTGTTTAGTATTTGTGTTAATTTGGTATTTTAGATCCATAAGTGCCAACATAGAAAGTTCCGCATTTGGCATCATCTCGGGACCAACACAGAGTACAGAGAATATAAAAAGTATATGTGATTGGTATAAACTCTGAATCTTTACAATTTAACCGCTGTAGCAAGAGTTAAACGGGTCGAACCTTAGGGAGAGATGCGATGAAAGCTTTTCGGTAATATTGTCTTCTTATTATCTTCTCTATTTAAAAATTTAGAAAAGAAGATGAATTGTATGTGGATAAAGAATCAAACAAAAAGAAAATTTCACAGCTTACTAATAATCAACACCATACATGCTAATGCTAGATAGATAATTACTTCACTTCAAATCCTAAACATGATATTCTACCACAAAACCAAGCAAGATACATAGGATAGAAACTAGGTTAAATTTGGAATAACACCATCTAAGTTTTAACGTTACAATATCAAGGTTGTCATCAAGTATAAAGTAAGAAAAAAATCATTAGAAAGTATTTAGGAAATCTCAACCCTATTTGAAATAACACTAATCAAAATTTAACATTAAAATATTAAGATTTTCATCAAGTATAAATTAAGAAAAACAGTTAAGAAGTATTAGCAAATATTTGACCTAGTTGCTTATCCTAATGAGTCTTCAAGAATAAAAATTGGAGGAGGCATGCATATGATCTAATCTGCTTATTTACTAGATAATAGATGTGATGGTGGTGATGTCTTAGCAAGCCATGAGAATAATCTAGCTACTCATGGTAAACATGACAAGTAAAAGAAAGAAAAAATAAGAAAAAGCAAAAATAAATTAAATAACAAATGAGATATGAAAAGAACGAAAGCATCTTGTATTGATCTATCACCTCGAATTACAATGACTTCTCCTTCTCACAAATCTTAATTAGAAGTAGAAGTAGAATCTAAAATTACAAAAGAAATTTGAAAGAGAAACTAAAGAAACTCATAAGTTATGATCTCTGATATAGAGATGAGAGATTATCAGAGACTTTAACTCCTTAAATAGACCTCAAAACTAATCACACTATGATACAAATTAGAAGGTTTCCTAATTCAATAGGGAATTCAGTCCTGCAGCAAGTCATCATGTTATTTACTGAATATGACTCATCAGACGGTTGAATTTGATAGAGGGATAAACAGAAGAGTTGTAGTCCTTCAAGTCTTCTTTCTGGAGCATCTTGAATCATCGGATTTGAATATCTATAACAAAGGTTATGATCTGAATACTAAAATGTATATAGTATGAATCCGAGTCTGAATTTATTTTGACTTCATTTAATTTGAATTATCCTCCTTATTCTTGTAAAATTAGCATTGTCCCATTCATTTTCTAGGATTTTATCTTCTAAATTTAAACTTGAATAGGAGATGAAGATAATCCTTTCCTCCATTGGATTCAATTTAATTTAAAATTCAACTTTAGATAGGATTAAGGATAAAATGAAGCTTCTTGTATCTTTATCCTCTCATTTAAATAACTACACCCATAATCAAAAAGAGGTTAATAGCATTAATGAGTAAAGGATGATAAGGATATATGTGTAAAAGTGATGATAAAAATACAATTTAGAGTACAATCAATACCTCCCTGCTCTTGTTTGATCGATCAAAGCTTGACCCAATGACCAAAGAGTTCGAAAGACCAAATTAGTTTATTTGATGACTTATCAAGCCAAACTCATTGAAGAAGGTCGTGATGCATCCTTTTGCAGAACCTTTTCCACTGTTTCCATGTTCATATCAAACGTGGTAACCGATCGAATGAAAGGTCAAATGAGTTTATCTGATGACTTATCAAGCCAAACTCATTGAAGAAGATCGGGACGCATCCTTCTGCAGAACCTTTCCGACATGGAAACAAAATAAGGATTCACAGAGAGACCATGAGGAACGATATCTTTAGATCAAGATCACGCGAAATTCGTGCTCCAGCTCACTTACAGAGTGAAAGCCGAAGGGAAGCATCACAATACTCAAAGTAACAAAATGATCCAACGCCTCTAACGGCTAAGGATAAAGGAAAATGTTGGCCCTTTAAGCCCACATAAGTCCTCGATAACTCACCATGCTGAGGGGAATAGCAGG